>JAOBAT010007793.1:0-15450 GCA_026413305.1 Hydrozoanthus tunicans
GAGGGGAGGGAGGGGGGTGCTTGGGTGCGAGCATAGCCCAGCGTAAAAGCGCAGTCAGTGCAGGGGCGGACACAGTGGGGGTCAATTGGGCGGATTTCAACCCTTCTTTTATACACTACCGAAAAAAAAATACGATTTATCAATAGTTTGTCACTGAGCGTTGACAAAACCGGCAAAATATTCGCAAGTTTACAGATAAATCAACGACCATTTAGGGCCCGCGAAATACTGTTATTGATGTGCAAAGAATATGTGCAAAACGCGGTGGATTGAAAGGCACTCAACATTCGTATTATATATGAGAAACCATATTTCATGTCTACCCCCCTTTTTGAAATCCTTTACCGCCTCTGCAGTGTACATGCTCAGTAAATCAAAACTAATCTAACATTGACGAGAAAATTATTTGAGACCCCCCGCTCCGACGGGCCTTTAGGGAAGAAGTCAAAACAATGGTATTTTTAAGAAACCCAATTTTGTCGGGGGAGGTGGTGGGTGGCGGCACATTTTAAAAAAAGTCATTACATAAGACTTGCTACAAACTTGGGATGCCTGTGGCGGATGTAAGGTTCGCAATGCATTTTGGTGACAGTCGCCATCTTTTTCGGAAAGGTCAATCCAAGATGGAGGAAGCCAAATTGTGCGCAAATTTTGACATTCTTCCAGACGAGATTTGCTGTCGGATATTCAGCTATCTGAGCCCTTTAGAAGATAATCTTCTTGAATTAGCTCTAGTCTGCAAACGCTGGCGCTATCTAATTTTTGATACGTCTACGCTGTGGAAACATTTCTCTTCCAAAACAAGCAGTCGACGCATCGTGGCAAATGCACAAAAGGTCACAAATATCATTCGCCGATTTGGAAAATTTATCTCAGAGCTAGAAATAGGCAATGTTAAGGATCGCCATCTGAAGAAAGCAGGAATCATGAAAGCTTTGAAAGAACTAAGAGTGCTCTCTGTTTTTACTGAACACACTTTACCGTGCCAGAGTCGGTTGCTAAAAGCTCTTTCCCCTTCTAGCGGGGTTGGGAACACCACCCTCCGGGAGTTTACAGCCCGGGGAGTGATGTTCAGCAGCGAAGACGGACCCTTGAGTTTAATCCCGGAGGAAGTACTTTCCGATCTTGGCAGCACTTTTCCGTTGTTATGTAAACTTATACTCTGCGACTTCCACGTACAATCTCAAACATTGACAAACTTGCTTGAGCAACTTGTTCATCTTCGAGAACTTGAAATTCTGTTTACTTATGAGGATATAATCAGTTATCGTGGAGTAAGTGGTAGATATCTTCGTACTTATCGGTTGCGGCAAATTGGTCCTATTTTTCAGCGGCTGTCTGTATCTCCGTATTCGTCGTTAGTCACAAAGCTTGCCCTGGAGGACGTGTTCCTTAATGGTCCTCACCTGAGAGCTGTGGTTGAAAACTTGAAGAATTTAAGAAAATTAGAAATAACTGCTTTTGTAAGTATTTATTTTTAAGTAGCAAGATTTTGATTAACTACAGAATACCCTGCCAATATGGTATATTGTATTTGTTACTGCATTTTCCTCGTTCTATGAAAATAGATGCGCATTACAATCAAGAACAAAACATGGTACTAGGTGGCAAGGCATTCTGCAGTTGCTCCTTTTCTACAGGGACATACAGTATTTCATGGCACATGTGGTTTAACAATTTAGTCTGAAGAAAATCATAATATAACTGTTGTATATAAGAATGCAGTGTTTCATTACTTTTGCATAGCAGGGCGCGAGCTTATCACCTATAGTGGGCCAGTGCTACCAAAAATGAATGCTTGCCACCAGATTTTTAGAACTCAAAGACAGCTGGGTACCACAAGATTGTATGGAACCTTTTGCAACTGATTAACTAAGAGTTAATGTTTCTAGAACCAGGGTTTGTCTGGGTCCTTAAAAATGTTAAAAGCACTTAATTTTCACTTTCCAAAATTTGTGGCCTCCAAAGTCCTTAAATTTTACAAAAATCAGTCATGGTCCTTAAAAAGTCCTTAAATTTTGCTTTTTCACTGAAGTTGGCATTTTGTTCATTGCTTTGAGAAGCATGAGTCATACAGTTTGTTGAGTTTGAATGAAGGCTACACTGTTGTTGTCATAAAAAGTGCACAGTAATAGTTCTGCTTTACATAATGCCAAATCAAACCTTTGCAGTTCTATAGACTTTAGTGTCAGGCCCAGGAATAACAACAACCAAAATGTGCCTATTACTAAAGTATATAACTGTGTCAAGGAAAATCAATATCATAAAAAATCATGTTGTAGGTCAGTTCTGGTGGTTGATGTCCCATGGCTTAGGTCCTCAAAATCGAATAATCTTACCTTAAAAAGTCCTTAAATTTTGCTTTGAGAAAAGTGGACAAACCCTGTAGAATAAAATGGTAAACATTGTGATGAACAAATGAAGTTTGCCTGCTTTCCTAGGCAAACAAATTTGGAAACAAATACAATTATATTTGCAAGCACAGCTGCAGACAAAGCACAAATTACACATTAAAAATATATTGGCTACTAAAACTTAACCTCAGGCTGCCACAGTTTTCCTTTTGGTAGCCAGCAGGCTAGTTGAAAAAAACTAATTCAGTTGAGCCCTAGAATTTGAACAGACTGGAGAAACAGGCAGTGTAAAATTAATGATGCATCTTGTTACATTACTTTTACAGTGTGACAAAAGCATTTCGAAGTCAGTAGCTGCAGAGCTTCATTCTTCATCATTAAGGGAAGTGACGATATGGGATGTTTGCTATCTATCCCATTTGTACATGACCATACCTACGGCCAAAAAACTGTTTCTCTTAGATCTGAACCTGGAGGCAATGAAGATTAACATGCCAGAGTTAGAGGAGTTCCATATTGGCCCAATAATGTCACCAAGTAGTGAGCATATGAATAGGTTTGAACTGCACACAGGAAAACTAAAAAAACTTGAAGTCATGGAACTGCGTGAGAGTACAATGAGTGGTTTGCAGGGTCTTCTCTTGTCTAACCCAGACTTAGAAATCTTGGAACTTGAATGTTTGAACATGCCAAAGATAGAAATCACAGAAGAACTGTGTCCAGTTTTAAAGGAGTTGTCTATTACTGGCTCTGCTGATGATTATTGTATCAGTTGCCCTCAACTTAGGAACTTGGACATCAAGGGCGATTGTGTTGATCCAGATTTAGATGTGAAGCAGCGGCAAATTTCTATTTCGTGTCAAAAGCTTCTTAACATAGACATTTATCAACTCCCAAACCTTGTAAGCATCCTTCTCCATTGTGGTGAAATTACTTGTATTTCTCTGTGTGAGAATAACTATGGTGATAATAATCTAGTTCCAAGACATCAAACACAAATTGTCTTGGGGCAAGACACAGTGATTGGATCTTTAAAAATCACAAATTTCAGGCTAGGCGAGTTGAGTTGTTGCTGCAACAACAAGATTGAAGACATGCAGCTTATCAGCTGTCACCTGACAGATGATGAGTTGGGTATATTTATTCCTAATTATCTTGTGGTAAAGGACTTGGCTCTCAAACATTGCAATGAGCTAAGGAATCTGCATTTTAGGAACGTATCTTTGGAAGAGCTAGTTGTTGCAAACTGCAATAGTTTGCAGGAGATTTCATTAGAATGTCCTCAGATAAAACAGCTCAGGCTCGTGGAAAACAAGTTGTTTGACAAAGGGGAGAAACTTTTGAAGATAATTGCACCAATAACAAAAAAGTATCCACTATTAAGTGTGTACAGTACCATTGAATAGAAGATCTACACTTTCCAGGTGACGACTTGGCTGCCTGACTGGTCAATATTCTCAAATTAGGCTCACAGTTTCTTAGAAATGAGTCTCATTGAGTTGTTGGTAATGTAATGTTATGTTTTTTTTTTGGTTTTTCTCTGTGTGTGTCTGTATATATAGGTGATTCAATGTCACAATTATTTTAGTATAAAAAGTAATGCTAAATTAACATTAATTTTTGACAACTTCAAGTCTTCATTTTGACTTGATGATAATGGCAACTTGATGTTCTCAAATTATCAATTTCTAGCATCAGTGTTTATTTTGAAATCAAGAAAGATGACAGTTTTGAATGGAAGAGTTTCTATCATTACCATCACTATTTTATCTTAGTTTTTCTTAATTGTGTGTGAATATGTAATATTAGCCATATCACCATCTGCCTAATTTATGAAATTATTATAGTTAGTTCCCCTGTCAGTTTTCCTCTTGTAATGAATGCAAGAAAAGTAATGTAAACTATATTCATTGAACTGTTTAAATTAACCTCTGGTTATGACAGTTGGCTGAGCACCTACTGTTCTATTCTTTTTTGAATTGTTGTACCTTGAAAATGATTGTAAAAAGGTACTAGAAATAAAGCTTAAAGGATTTGAATTGGTTGAATAATTGGACTTGAGCAAAAATGAGTGGAAATTTTTTTATTGACAGTTTTAAATTAAAGTTTTTTTTAGCCTAGTCTATTATATTACCATTGTCAGAGTGGAACAGGCTAAGCATGATTGTAGCACAGCCTTTGAAATGGGATTCAAATGGAGCACAAAAACTATCTAACTCGTTTGTATATGCGCAGAATCCAGTAATCCATAATATGGTGTTTTGAAATCGGCTTCAAGAATGAACTGTTTTATCAGACAAAGTGCGCAATATATTACATTTGCAAATGTGGAATGGTCTAGATAGCAGAAAATTAGAAAAGGACAAGCTTGATAATAGTCACGGCACTTTTCATGTAAACGTGTTTCGGCAGTACTCGCTGGCCTTCGCACAAATGTGACTAATTAAAGAATTAATGTGTGGTTGAAAAAATTAGCATACACAAAAAAAAAATGAAAGAAAAAACTAACAATTCAGTGAATTGTATTGCAAATACAGTTAATAAAAGATTAATACAACTAACTAGGTTTTTTTAATTGGGGTTATGAATGCAGTAGCTGAGTCCTAAAAGATTTTTAAAAAAAATACTAACTATACTAAAAAAATTATAACTATACTAAAAAAATACTAACTATACGAGGCAATGCTGTGAACAAGTTTTAAAACAGGTAAAGCCGAAGCCTAAGGAAGTTGAACCCCCCCCCTTGGGGGGTGGTTGGACTTCAGGGTAGGGATGACTGTCGGGTCCCTAACATAACCTAAAAAATACCAAGGGATAAATTTTCAACCCTAAAAAGTACCTCATGGTTTTAAAATTACCCTAAAATAGTCATATATTGAAAGCTGAAATTTTTCCCTGGGTAGCTAGCGGGTCGGTGCTAAGTTGCACAGAACGTGTGAGTAAATATAATGAGTAATAGGACATTTGCCAAAAAAGGGAATTTCGTCTGAACTTCTTACCTACGCACGTTTGCTAAAACACGGGACTGCAATCAACCCAATAACTTTGGCTTTTTAAACACTAAAAAATAGTGGGCTCTTGGTTTAACACAGGATTTCTTTTTACAACCCCTAAAAACGCCGGACTGGCAGTTTTAACTCCTAAAATATACGACGGTCATACCTACCACCCCAATAAAGGGAGTTCCCCCTCCCCTCGGGGTTGGGATCTAGGTTTGGGGAAGCAAATTTTTTTTATTGTATACTTGGTGTATTTTTGAGAAATTTATCAATTGTCGGACACGCGGAATTTTATTTTACCCTATTGAGACACAATTAACGAACCATCTTTTTTTACACTCACTTCCGAAACAAGACTAAAAATGTCGTGATTTTTAGGGGGGGATGTGGGGTGTGATGTCACAGCTTTGGAACCTGGCTTAGCATCCCGTGAAAAACAAAACGAAGGTCTACCAAGTTGAACGGCATGTGGAACTGATGTTTATATATTTAATTCGCGTATCTTTTTTTTAAATCTCCGATTTACTTGTTTGTGGGTAGGAGGTTAGAATGTCTAACCCCGAATATGGTCAATATGAAGAGATCCGAGGACAAAGAAAAGGTTCTTATGAAGAAGTTAATGAACAGGGCAACCAGTTCTCCAGCAAGGAACTGCAGTCGCCAAATTCGCCTGCACTTCAGCGTGGAATTGGTAGCCCAACAACTAGCCGTTCGCATAAGAAAGCAAATTTTATTTCAAGCTTTAAAGGGTCAATACGACAGGCTACGAAGAAAAAGACACGACGGAAAAGTCAAGACAATATCATTGAGGGAAAGAACGAAGTCCGAGAAATGGCGGAAGAGGTGTGTGCGTGTGTCCACGTAGTTAGCTCTATAAGCTTTTTCGTGCACAGTTTATCGTAACTCTTTTTGCTGGAGAGTTTCCAGCAGAGGGTAAAGTTTACAATCCCAGCGTAGTGAAAAGCAGAACAAAGGAGATTTTTTTCGCATTTCCACGCTCTTGTCTGTAGTTGCGCAATTGAGAAATGGAGTGAAGAAAAAATATTGACTGACAAAATCTTGCTATTTTTATGTTTTTCCAGCTAGTTGCGATAAATTTTGAATGGTTTGTTTGTTGGTTATAATTTAACCAGGTTGATGATATTTTTATTGCTGCAAAGCCACAGCCTGTCCCTCCTAAACCAATGAAGAACAATGGAAGTGTTTTTATTTTGGTACAAGGCCAGACTTGAACGAGTTTTTGTTAGGCTTTCAAGTTTGTGACTTGCTGTTTTCGTTTAATCCTCCATGACACCAGTAATTAATACTGGCAAGAAACATTGATTGTTTCTATTTCGATCAACTTCCTCCGTGGAAACTTGAAGAAATTTTAAAATCTAAATTTTCTGTACTGAAAAAGTGAGTATTCGTCTTTTTGGGTCCTTAATATATGAATTTGGATTTGCTGAAGCCAGACAAAGCCTAATTTCGACCTTGTGTAAGCTCTTTTGCATCGGTGAGAAGAATCAGTAGCTAATTATACAATCACTAAATACATTCTGACTAATGTGACAAATATCAGTTGTTCATGCTTGCAGTAAACAATGAAGTAATTTGGCACATAGTCAAGATAGATGTAGTACCTCAGCTAGTTAAACTTTGCTTGCCAACTTGACACATAAACACAATCTTTGTTTTTAAACACTATGAATTAGAATATTGTGTTTGTTAATGTGTTGATCACTTTTGCTTGACTTTATGAATTCACCATTTTTTTCCAAAACTCATCTTAATATTTATAATATATTGTTATAAGACTTTACAGTATTTAGTACATGACCCAAATATTGTTTGTCTATATAGCTTGAATGTTAAGTTTGATTTAACCTGCAGTGCTGACAAAACATACTCAATGCAGTTTTACTTAGTATAGTATAGGTGCTTCAGCTTGCTGAAGGAACATATCTTCAAACATTTCCTGTTTCCAGGGCTGCATGTGACTCAAAATTTAACACATTAATACGTTTACAGCTGCATCTAACAACTACTAAACAGAAAAAATCCCCAAACCTTTAAATTTGTGCCAATATTGGCGGATCATTGCTCATTGATTGAGATGAATTGATGCCATAGACAAAATGTGTGCCTTTCCTTGACAGTATATCATTGGATGCAATGGTGTTGACTAATAAGTATTGATTAATCTAATAACTAATTTGGTTACTGTGAACAAAGCTTTAGAAAGTGAAAAATGAGTAGAATTTATATTTTTGGTTATTTCATCACTTTCACTATTTCTTTATGAACATGATCAACTGTTAATTTCTCCTACAATGTGGCATATAACATTTTCTTTCAAGTTTTGGTTTAGTGAAAGTGTTACAGCAACCGAGTTGACACAAGGCTTTTATTCCAAATAACTACCCAATGAGCCAAATTAAGAAAAGTGTTAGTTAAAGTGTTGTTTTTTCAAAGTACTGAAGGTATTCTGAAAGTTAAAAAGTAATTTGTTTAAATTACACTTAAAGCCATATTAAGATTGATGATAGTTTTCAATCTTGAACAAAAATGGGCCAGTCATTAAAACCATTTGGTTCTCACGATTTAATCATGCAGAGAAAGAAGGTAAATATTGTATAATTTTAAAATTTGCTACTTGTAAAAAATTATTCAAAAAAACTTTTGCTCAAAAATATAGTATATGAGCTTTTGTTTGGCAGTTTTCTTTAATACTTTGATTCATATACATGTACTGATAAGAACGTTTGTTTGACTAATGTTTGCCACATATGTTGATCTTTATCTTGAATAAGTCTGTGAATAGTCAATTGATATACTGAAAGCCCTAGTACTGGTTTAAAAGTTCAATATTGCCCTGAGCAAAACTTGGATCATCTTCTAGTTAGTTAATGAAATGTGATCATAATCATCTTGATTACTATAACCTGTGCATCCTGAGCTAGACTTTATTGATAAATGTAGTGATTGCACAAAGGTTGCACATTTAGCCTTTGTTACATATATATATATGCGATAACTCAGACTGTTGTGCCCTTGAGCTATTAAGTTCTTTTTTTCAGACTGGCTGCTGTCAACTTCAGTAGCTGTTCTCAGATAAATAACACCTGGAGCAACTGAGAGAGAATGAAATACAGACTGTCATCCACACATTTACATAAATGGAAAAAAGACTTAGATTTAACATACTGTCAAGTGGGCTACATTAACTCTAAAGCTAACTCAAGAAGAATATTAGCGATACCAAAGAATTGAGATGGTTAAATAAAATTATGTGATGATTAAGTAATATGGTCCGTGTAAGAACTAGGCAACCTCCCATTGTTCTGCGGCATTTCGCTTTTCCCAAACCAGAATGTTCGCATTTTCATACTGAAAAAACATCAACCAGTGTACAACATAGTTTTAAAGTAAAAAGCAGTGAAACTTTATTTTAAAGCAATGTTTCATTTGTGCTATAACAATTTAGCCAATCATAGAACTCCGAAACAAAAGCAAAGAAAACCAATTCATTTTCAATGTTCCCCACATGCGACTTTCCTTAAATTTAATTAAGAAATGTTTCAACTATAAAAGAAGGAATGAGTGATCTGGAAAGAAATACATTAATTAGCTTATTTGTGTAGATATGGTCCAATTTTAAAGTTTAACCAATCAGATCAACAGTTTAACAATATTGCAATTAGCACCTTTCTGCATTCCACTGCCGCTGGCCTGCCTAGTTCTTACTCAGATCATTACTTAAAAACTTGCATATGTCAAATAACTACATGTATAATTCTTATAACATGAAAATGATATGTTACTGTACGCCAGCCCTATTAAACTAACAACAATGTTATTGTTGAACTAACGCAGGAGCAAAAAGAGGGAGATGCAGAACGAATTAGAATTTTTAACTTGGTGAAGGTAAAAGCCTTAATTTGTTTTTGATTAGTATTTATATATTCTGTAGAATGATTATATATGCAACTTTCTCATTATTTATTGAGAAGGTAGATAACCTAGGGGCCAAACTTGCGAACCTGTTTTTATGACAGGGAGGGGCTCGAGCAAGGTTGAAATTTTATACCAAAAAAAAATCACTGCCTTAAAACCCAACCAATAATGGAAATTCCCTACTTTTTTGGCATGCCCAAAAATATCCATAAAAACCAATAATTTAAGTTAAAATTACTCACGATAAGTACTGCTCCAGATTATGAGATGCATGCAAGATATATGCAATATGGTTTTGTTTGTTTTGATATGTATGTGTTCAAAAGAGAATTCAGAGTTGTTCTGCAATGTGTTTGTGGTTTTTTCAGGAAGGAATAATGACCGTAGAAGAAGCTATGAAGTATGCTGAAGAAATAGGAATTGCAACCACTGCCCCAAATGCAGATATGGAGGAAAAGGTTTTCAATTTTGGCATCTACAAATATGACAAAGGTCGCACAAGGTGTTCTAGAAGAATTCTTCAGGTAATTCAAGCATAAATTTTTTTAGAGAAATGGTGTGCTGAAAATATAATATACTCAAAAGTAACATTTTTTAAAAGCTTGTAGGGGGGAGGGGGGTTGGTGAAAAGGTCTGCAGATTGGTGGATTTGGCCAAAAAAACTCACTAACCACAGCAATAGTTTCATATTGTCTTGGAAATGTGTTCAATAATATGAACTTAGGCATACTTTGATTTGAAAACAAAATCCATTCTATGGAAAATAATTATTTTTTGAATGTTGCAGTTTGATTTTCAAGAACGGGTGTTGTGCACAATCCAGAAGGGAAATCGAAACAAAGTAATTGAGTTCACAGATGTCAAGTCATATGAGAGTGAGGTATGGAACAGAGTTTGAGTTTATCAAATTAGGTCAAGCAAACAAGAATTTGCTGTAACAAGTTTTTGTTTTGCAGTTTAATATCAAATAGGGTAACAGATTCAAATTAGATAAAATATAATTTATATATTACAAATGATATAAAATAACAAACAAAATCAAATTTTATCCACTTGGTAAAGAGAACTCTGTATTACAAGTCAAGTATCTTGAACATAAAATAACAGTGTCAAATGAATAAAACTGTTGTATTAAGCCAGGAAAACAGTAACATTCATTTGATGTTTCACACACTATGGCGATCATCTAAGATTTCTGATGATCACCTTAGTGCGTACATTGAATATAGCTTATTACAACAATTTCATTAGGTTTATGCATTTAACATTGAAATGTTATTAATAATATGTAAATAATGATATGTAAATAATGTTTATTTAAAGTAAATATCTTATATTAATAAGTATTTTAAATTAATAACTAAAGATACTCTAGTTTGGACATCAGCTTTCCATCTCATTTCTTTGTCATTCTTATTGTATGTAAATCAGATTCTTCTCAACCACTTTAAATGAGAGAATACTAATTTAGTAATTTAATTAATTTTGACATTGGTGTTTTTCTATCTTAAATTATTGACCAGGATGGTGTGAGGTTTTTTATTTACTTTGAAGACCAGGATGATTACGAGTTGGATGCTGATAGTGTTGAGGAGAAAAACAAGGTGAAAACATGTGGCAATTATTGATAATTACAGAAAGACATGATACTAATCAGTTATAATTAGAATAAATTATTGCTAGACAGAGCAGAAACACCCTGGAAACTACTTGTTGTTTTTCCAGCATAATTAGTTCCCTCCAGTGGCTAGTTTTATTAGTTAACCATATTGAATTTGTTTTTATTAAGTTTTTGCACTCAATCTAAAAAGGTGCAGTTCTTAGGTGATTAAAGTGGTAAGGCTACAAGGACCTCTGGCAAGCCACAAAGAATTCTAGGTGATCCAACTAGAGAAGGAATGAAGTCTGTCTGTACCTTATCCTTGTTTTCATATTGCAACCGAACATTGGTGTTTATGTGTTCAGGGGTCCACTTTAGTCTTTGACATGCACCAAATTCACTAGGTTATTAAATAAATTATGGGATACACATCCTCGTCCGGTCAGGGGTTTGACATTTGCAAGCCATTGAACCAATAACAAAGAAAACACAACTGCGTCAGAGCTCCCATTATATTTTTGGTTACTAATCGTAAATTTTTTTAACCCATTAGCATTGGGGAATTAGGTGAACCTGTTGGTTTAGAAACAAACTTAGTTAGAACAACAATGTAATTGAATTATTCAGCAGCATCTTTGTTGACTCAAGTCAGTACAAAATTATGTTTTGCAGATTTGTCGACTGTTGGATAAAATTGTTGATCAAAACTTGAGTGATGAGCCAGATGGTAAGCTAGATCATGTCATATACTCAGCTTTTCTTGTTTGAACTTTGGCTGGTGTGCGGCTTAAACATGGCTATTGTTCACTGCTTTTGCGTGTTAGAAATAATTGCAATAAAAGAAAAAAGACAAAGTGGGGCATTTGTATAGCACCTTTTCCATATGAATGCTCAAAGGCGCTTTTAACAATGATCAATTTACCCCAAGCGGACTGAAAGCATATATAGGCACAGTTGGCAGCTGCTTCAAAGCGGTCCATGTAAGCTGGTACTCGTTTTAAAATACTGATCATGACCTTGGAAGGATGGAAAGCTGAGTTGCCTTTAGCAGGAAAGAAGGTCACCCAAATATTCAAGCCTCAACCAGGCCGGGGATCGAGGCCAGGGATCTCAGGATTGGGAGCAGAGATCTTACCACTGCGCCAACACCTCCACCAATAAAAGGCTAATGACTTAGTATAACAACTAATAGTAAAGGGATGATAATCAGCTACTAGCAATTGGAACAATCCAGGAATATGTACAAAAGATGGCAACTTTTACATTGATCAATAATTCCTTGTATATAAACATTTAAAATTGCCCATAAAATTGCGAAAAGAGAACCTCCAAATCTCAAATTTGACATACACAGTTTCAGTTATAAGACAAGAAAAAGTTTTGTCAGCTGTTACCTGTAGGTCTTCCCTGAAGTTCTTTTAGCGGTGTAAGTTTCACAATGCATTGTGGTAATTGTACAGCAGCCATCTTGTTTGGAATGTTCTACTGACAACAGCAATGTCAGCCATGATGATAATGATGATGGTGATGTGATAATGGTGGTGATGATGATGGTGATGATGATGGTGGTGGTGGTGGTGGTGGTGATGATGATGATGGTGAAGGTGATAATAATAATGAAGATGATGAAGGTGATGATGATAATGAAGATGATGATGACAGTGATGATAATGGTAGTGATGATGATGAAGATGATGATGATGATATTCTGGCATTGTCCTTTGTACCTGTAGGTGAATCAATAGCTGCAGCTCCTGATCTGAAGATCATTAAAGAAGGCGCTATAGAGAAGAGAGGACACAATGCTGCATTCATGATGTGGCCAAGGTGAAGAAGTTCATAGTTATCAATGATGACTACAAATGTAATCAACTTAAGAGAGGTCAGACTCTAACATGCAGTGATTAATCAAAGGTAAGCGAAAGAAAAACCAAGAAAGAAAAAACCCAAACTGCTCAGAGTGGGATCACCAAACCCACCACACTGTAATTACTGTATGGGACAGCTTTTGGTTTTCTTTCTTGGTTTCTCTTACACTTGCCCTTGGTTCATGACAGCATGTTAGAGTTCACCTCTCTGAAGATGGTCTTGTTGATCGAAATTTGCATTTGCTCCATTTACAATTAATAACTGACAATACTTGTTATAACCTAATACTCAGACAGTTTGAAGAAAAATACGCTGCCTCACTGAATACATAACTAATAACGAAAAAACATACAGAGTTAGTATAGGTTTAGTTTCTCAATTGCAACCTATGAAATCTTTATTCCAGACGGTGGCTGCGAATCTGCCCTGGAGAGTTATCTTACTTCAAAATAGGAGAGGAGAATCAGGAAGCATTGAACATCGTCAAACTGGGACCAGGCTATGCAGATGTTAGGAAGCAGGATCGTAATGGATTTTTGGTGACAACAAACAAGAAAGAATACAGGTACTGTAGAGTAAAGTAGCAAATACTGTAACTAATGATAGGCATCTTGTAAGTTTGTTTTGTAGAGAAATGACAAAAGTTATGATCAAGTGAAGTTTTTGCTGATGCTGCTGCCGGTCTTAATCAGGCAATGGTGTAGACTGGATGACGGTTTTCCTCCTTGGCAAACCGTGTTGGTGGTCTTTTTTGCTGTGGTTGGTTAGTTGGTAAACCTCTTTTGTTATTGTGTTTTTGAATTGTCTGCATCTAGGCTTGAGGAATCTTGACACTGTTGTTTCTACATCTATTGATGTTGTTGGGGTGTGGCCAGATCATAATTGCTTTTTTGACTTGACGCACATACCAATGTTAATCATGATGGATGCTTGTGATTCCATGGCATGATCAGTCTGGACAGCGACAGGTTTTCACTGCTGTCTGTTGATTTACAGTTGACTTAGATTGTCTGCTATACACAGCTCACATTTATGGGCATTAAGAGTTGTCTTAAGTTAGTAGTAGACAGACCAAAACGCTGGGATCACCCTACTCCTACTCTTTTTCGACTAGTGCAGTGGGTTTTTTCAAGTCCCCTAATAGATAATTGAGAGGCTGGCCTTGTGGTTTAATGTCCAATCCGAGAGGACATAAAAATTTGACTGTTTGCTGGTGTAAGAACAAAGGCAGCATCCTCTCCTCAGTTGTTTTAAGACCCTGAGTGAAGGTGTAGCACAGGGTAATGATTTAAAGCCCTCTTGCACAAAAGACTGGTTGCTTACTAACTAACTAACCAGGTGGCAGTGTTTCAATCTAACAACTACTGTTTTGCTTTACAGTTTTCGCATCTTAAACACAAACAATTTAAAGGATGCGTCGGCTGTAGAAAAGGAAAGAGATGAGTTTGTGGAGGTATGTACAGCCACTGTTATCAATTTGAATAGTTTAATACTAATAATATCATGAATGCTATCGACATCATGAAATAATTATTACTACTAACTTTGTTTTGAGAATCAATGTTCTTAATGACATCAGTAAACATAGCCCAACATATTTTGTTTCTGCTAACTGTTTCAAGTTGTTTACTGTTTTCAACATAGGCATCCTGTTCTAAAATGTTTGTTTACTATATTCACTACAGGCAATAACACAGGCATCCTATGTGGATGGTCGGAAATCAAGAGGTGTCTCTTTATTAGAAGACCAAGGTAAAATTGTACCTACAGTTACCATCATAGATCTTTTTGTCCTCAATGCAAACCATTATGTTCCAAATCCTCTTTGGCAGTAACAAAGATTACTGGTTGGTTGTTTAAGTTTGGATATGTGTTTGGGAGATTAAAATCCTTTTTCTTATCTTTTAATCAAAGGTGTTGTGTCAACAGTAATTGAACAGGAAAGGTACATAATAGATGTCATTAACACCTTGCAGAAGGTAAGTTGATTGATGTTTTATACAAAGTAGTTTAGACAATATGCTTGCTCAAATCAAATTGGTTAAACTCTTGCTTGCTTTTAAAATAACAGGCGATTTTTGTTTTGGTTTGATTCAGGAACTGGAACAACTGACCTCAATCCTAACGGTTGTCAATGCACCAATCCAAGCAACGGCGCAGGTACGATTCCTTGACTAATCTTTGTTGAGATAGAATTGAGCTTGCTGCATCAGTGAAGGTTTTTGTTCTATTCCAATCAGAAGAGCAAATGATTCTAATCCCAGAAAATTTGTTTTTGGTCGCTGATACCTTTACTCCACAACGTCATAACAGTAACTACCTTTCAAATAAAATTTGATTGATGAAGTTGTCTCATTGCATCTTGTTTTTTTTTTCATTCATGAATTAAAGTTATTGATACAATGTAATCTATTAACTTGTATGTTGATTAATGGTAACTCAACTTGTATTTCAGTACAAACTGCAAGAACCTTCTTACCTTCCTACCTAACTACCTACCTAATTATCTGTGTACCTACCTACCTAACTACCTACATGCCTATCTACATACATACCTACCTACCTACCTGCCTACCTATCTACCTACCTACATATCTGTCAGTCTGCCTGCCTGCCTGCTTGCCTACCTACCTACCTACCTACCTACCTACCTACCTACCTTCCTACCTACCTACCTATTTAATCATTTATT
>JAOBAT010007793.1:15550-32905 GCA_026413305.1 Hydrozoanthus tunicans
TATCTACCTACCCACCCACCTGTGTACCTACCTCCTAAGTAACATATCTACCCACTTACTATCCACCTACCACCTACATATCTACCTACCTATCTACCTACCTACATATCTGTCTGTCTGCCTGCCTGCCTACTTGCCTACCTACCTACCTACCTATTTAATCATTTATTTATCTACCTACCCACCCACCTGTGTACCTACCTCCTAAGTAACATATCTACCCACTTACTATCCACCTACCACCTACCTACCTACCCCTATTTCTACCTGTCTACTTACCTACCCATCTATCCACCACCACCGGCTGCCTATCCACCTATCGAGCTATCTTTCTATCTATCAACAGATGAAGAAAGTCCAGAATGTTGTTAAGAACCTCGACAATCAGACAAAAACAGGAATGTTGTCTTGGACAATGTAAGTGGAAAAGAGTCTGATATGACTGTTTTTTTCAATTTTTTATGGATTCAGTTACTTTATACTAATCAGCCCGATTTTAATTTGAACTTCATTTAGGAGGCAGTTGAAGTCGAGAACAAGTTCAGAAAGTATTAAATCAACTTTGAGTACTCTGTGTGGTGGAGATTACCATAGAACTGCACTTTCCTCTCCCCATGGTCCTTGCAGCTTGCCCCCAACTAGTAAGCCGCCTCCAGTTCCAAGAGAAGAAGTCGAACCTCCAGCTAGACCTCCCAAAACACCACAAGGAACAACTTCAGAGAGTCCTGGTGCGCCAATCCTGCCACCTGTAGGACAGGCCCCACCTCCTCGGCCACCAAAGTCATCTCATCCTCCTGCATCACACCCTGCTGTTAATAAATCAGATTTATCACCCTACGAAACAGTAACTATTGTGCCAGCAAGGCCTCCAAAGCCTGGTGCTGCTTCACCAGCAGTACCTGAGGAGATGTCTGTATACCAGCAACCCTCTTCACTGCTTGCTCAGCCATCAAAAGGTAGTCCTGCTCTTCCTTCATTTCAGCAACAACAGTCGGATGCTACCATTTATGACAATGCAGCGATAAGGAATGTCCGAGCTTCCACTGCAGTTACTGCTGTTGGTGATATCGAAACAAGCAGCTCATCAGTAGCAAGTGAATCTGGTGTCAACTTGAATGATGGCTGCCCACTCACTCCAATTGATCACAGTGGTGTTGATGTCATAGGGCATCATGTACCAGATGGTAAGAAAGATGTGAATCGGTCTGATATGGTTGATGATGGAGGGATGGGGTGCCAGACCCTTGATGAAGCAGTTGAAGAGAGAAGGAAACATCTAAAGGAGGTTGAAAATCACGGAGTTGTTGTATTGTCTGTCGATAAGAACACAGACTCTGTTGGTAAGATGGGTGGCCATTCATAGCTGGAGGACAGTGTGCAAGTGCCAAGTTCAGTTTCCATACTAACGTGGCATGACGTACACTGGAACTCTTTACTGTTATTTCGTTTTCAAAAGGTACTCTGGTAAAGAGCTGCAGCATTATTGTTGATTTGTTTAAACTGTAAGTTTTCCATGTGTTTGTTGAAATGTTGTACCATGTTATTTTCAAAGTTCGTTTACTTCGTGTTGTTTCCCTTTTCTTTAGTGCTAATATTAGTCAATAAATTTTTGTTTATTTAAGTCGTAGTAAATGCTAGATGCTCAGAGCCAGAGTACCTAGTTGTTCTTTCTTTACAAATACTTTTCAAACTGTTTCTCACATTCATCAAGCGTTCTCCTGCTATTTTCTTCATTTTCATTTCATTTTCGTTGCATTTTCATTTCTTTTCATTTCGTTTTTATTTCGTTTTCATTTCATTTCGTTTTCGTTGCATTTTCATATTCTTTTAATTTCACTTTTTCATTTCATTTCATTTTCATTCCATCCATTTGTTCACTTCTTCATTCATTCATTGGTTCTTTCATCATTTTTTCTAGATGTTGTAATTTTGCACATACTTTTCAAACTGCTTCTCGTCTAATTCTATTTTCTTCGTTTTCGTTTTCACCTCATTTCATCTCATTTTCATTTCTTTTCATTTCGTTTTCTTTTTCATGTCACTCTGTTTTTATTTCATTTTCTTTCATTTCCCTTTCTCGCATTCATTCATTCATTTATTCATTCATTGGCCCTTTCATAATTTTTTCTCAAGTTCATTTTTTTGCCACTTTGTATTAATAATGGAGGCAATGAGTGACAAACGCTTTACTAATTTTAACAAGTTGATCTGGTGGTCCTTTTGAGGAGAGTGTTAAGACTTTTTGTGTGTGGGTAAAGATGTGTTGTTGGTTGCTCTGAAGGCAAAGGTGCTTGGATTCAACCATTTTAATTTTCAGTCATAAATACTTAGCTAATTTAAGATTAATTTAACGCCATTTGAGAACCTAACAGCATAAATATTAAAAAATAGGATCGTCGACTTATGAGTTATTGTAAGCGTAAATTAAAGTGATGAAACTCATTGATAAGGTATTGCCAAATTATAGTGTGAAGTGGTGCGCAGTGTGTAGCAAATAATGGTCTGTTTTAGAAACTGAATGGTAACTAATATTCTAACGGTATGTTCCTGAACAGTTCCCTACCGGAATTTTCTAACAAAGTCTCTATTAACTGACTGCATTCATTATCAATCGTTATTTTATAATGTTTTTATGTGTAAACAAGTTCATTGGTCGTCGCTCATTGCCAATATTAAATGCGTTGTGTTATTTTTTGTGCATTTGTTAGCACATTCGCGAAAACGAGTTTTTAAAGGAAGAACAAAAAAGGTTAAATCCCGTCCAAGTCTTTTGATTCTAAGTAACTTGAAACGAAATCTTTGAAAAGTTCTTGTTAAGCTTTTAAGTAAGAGCTTGTTCAATCTAGCACTGTCAGTAGTGTTCATCAAAGTTTGTTGAATTTTAACAGAGGATAAAATAACAAAAGAGGAAGATGAAAAACCTGCTACAGTACCAGGTGTGCCAACTCCTCCACCACCCCCTGTGCCTGGGGGCATCCCACTCCCCCCACCACCACCCCCACCAGGAGCAAGTGGAATGGGGCTAGATGGATTACCAGTAAAATCAGTCCAGCAGTCCAAAGTAAAACTAAAGCCGTGCTTCTGGAACAAGGTTCCCGCTATGATGGTGAGCAACCAATGAAATCTGTTCCAGTACAATCCCGATATAACGAAGCCCCCGTTATAACGAAATACTTTTGACGTAGTATATACCCGAAAAGGTCAAGTCTTGATACCGTCTTGATTTTACTGTTTCAAACTAATGCTTGTTTTATCACGCCATAAATCAAGCATTTATTGTCCGACAAAAACGTGTCATTGCCAATTTTTTGTCAGTCATCAATACCCCGGTAAAAACAAAGTTTTTACCGGGGTATTGACCCGTTATAACGAAGTAAATTGCCCGGCCCCTCTGCACTTTTTTATATCGGGGCTGCACTGTATACAGAACAAGTGAACTTTGTAACTGTTACAATACGATGCAATATTATGGAATGCGACGCAATACAATGCAGTGTCTTTCATTGCAGTGCAGCACAACGCAGCTCATCACAGAACAGCACAACAACGTAAACCTTCCTACGGTGAAGCTTAAGCTATCAAGTTTTAATACTAAGTCGAGGACGCACTGAGCAGCTTTTCTAAAAACTAACTCGGTGTAAAGGACGAACCAGTTGTTGAAAAACTAGGTAAACTTTGTATTTGTTTCTCCAGAAGATTCGGTTAAGTAAACAATTTTAATTCTTTCCACCACGTCGAAGTTCCACTAACAAGTTGTGCACTTTTGGTGTTTTTGAAGAACTCACTGAGAAAAGGGCTTACTAATCTAACATAAAAAAATTGTTTGTGCTCAGGTTGCAAACTCAGTGTGGATCAACATGCGAGACCGCACCAAGAGTATCAACCTACCAGAGCTGGAGGAGATGTTTCAGGTGGTGGACAGGGAAAAGGAACTCGTTGTAGGTAGGTGGTGCAAGTCGCACTGTAACCTTGGAAAGTTCCTTCTTTAGGTTGTCTGCAAATTTTCACATAGAAAAGGAAGCTGTTGTAGGTAGATGGCACAAGTCACACTGTAACCATTGAAAGCTCCTTCCTTACGTTGCCCACAAATTTTCACATAGAAAAGGAACCTGTTGTAGATAGATTGTACAAGTCACGCTGTAACCATTAAAAGTCCCTTCTTTAGGTTGTCCGCAAATTTCCACATAGAAAAGGAACCCGTTGTAGGTGGATGGCACAAGTCACACTGTAACCATTGAAAGCTCCTTCTTTACGTTGCCCACAAATTTTCACATAGAAAAGGAACCTCTTTTAGATAGATTGCACAAGTCACACTGTAACCATTGAAAGTGCCTTCTTTACGTTGTCAACAAATTTCCACATAGAAAAGAAATCTGTTGTAGGTAGATGGCACAAGTCACACTGTAACCACTGAAAGTGCCTTCTTTACGTTGTCTGCAATTTTTCACAGTTGTCCTCGAAGCTTTGCTGCTAACCGTACTGTTCACAGACCCTTTGCATAAATGGCTACGATTTTAATATTCTTTTGTCTGCATTCAAATTGTCCTTACTAGCCTCGTTTTGGTTAACATATTCTTTTGAAAGATTAACTCAAGAACGAGGCTAGTAGAGGTAATTTGAATGTAGACAAGAAGTTTAAAATCGCTGCCATTTATATGCATAGGGTCAATTGTGCTGATATTCTATTGACCTTCCAACATACCAGCCGCTTTAGGGTTTCTTTACAAACATGATTTTGGCGAAATATCCAAAATTATAGTTTTGTAGTGTCCTGATAATGCGGCTTAAACTTTTTCAGCATTTTCCAGTTTATCAACAGCTAGCCTCTTCTTACCCAACGCGATTGTAACGTGCTCCAAGAACGAGAAATTGGGTAATGAGAAAGCTGGAATTGATCAATATATTGCAAACTGTGTAAGATGAAAAACCAAATTCTCCTAAACTGGTAACATGAAAAATTGGATCCTAGTTCGGAGATTTAAGCAGCACATCGTTTTGCGTAACGGTAGCTGAAAGGGTTATTAAAGAGCTCATCAGTTGAAGCTCAAGAAGCTCATCAGCTGAAAACAAAAGTATGGACTATGGTTTAACACAATTTATGCCAGTTGTTTCTGTTCTGAAGATAAATTTAGTTAAAACAGAACCCAGAAACTCATTTAACGAATCTATGTCAGCCCAAGATCAATGATGAATTTTTATAACAGTAATTAACTATTCCTCTTTTCAGCTCAACCAAAGGCAGTAACAAAGACGCTTCTTGATTCTAAAAAGGCTCAAAATTTAGGTAAGTCTGTGGACTTATTCTAGAAGGAGGGCAAGACCTCCACTGTTGAATTGGGATGGAAGTAAGATAACACAACAGAAGAGTTGACATATTGAACAGCTGTGATACATTTGTTCAGTTAATCTCGTAACTTTCTCGTTTTGGATTCTGAGGTTAACTTCAAGTGTCACGGAGTTTTATTATAAGGCATGATTTTTTTTTGAGAAAACGCATGTTCTTGAAGCTAACTTTATGATGAATTTTTTTTCGTAACAAATTTAAATGTTTTGTTCTAAATTCATAGGGCTTTTTTAATGTTCAAAAAGTGTAATTGGCACGTGTAGCCTGTTTTATGGAGTTGATTCTTGACGTTTCTCAGTCATGGAAAATGGCGTTTGGTCAGAGAAAAGTCAACACTCCTCAACCAAGTTGTCACTTTTAAGGCCTGATGTTTAGGTTTGAGAGTAAAATAATGTATCAGACCATTCAAATTTCTGCAAACTGCTGACCTGACAAAAACTGCACTGTTTGACACTTTTTCTTATGTTAAAGCTTTTTAGAAAATGATCCTGATATAACACGCGCTCTGATTGGTTACAAATCTATTTTATATGAGAGAATAGAAAATGACGTCACACAGCTCAAGAAGACCTTTTTCAAAAAACGGGGTAATCCACTCTCTTTAGTTAGTTTCTAAAAGGGATAAAACAATATCGCTTGTGTTTCTAGACAATTTTAGAAAATGGTTATGACATAAGAGGACACTCGAAAAACAGAGAGAAAACTCGTCTTCGCGTCGTTTTCTTTCAACACTTTTCTCTTGCTCTTACGCTAACCATTTTCTAAAATTGTCTAGAAACACGCGCGATGCTGTTTTATTCCCTAAGTAAACCTCTAATCAGATTTCTATTTTAAACTCTGGTGAAAGCTCAACAACAGTATTTTGTTTTGTAATTATAGGAATCTTTTTGAGTGGTTTCAAGTTGGGTGCTCAGGAAGTCGACTTTAAATTGAGCCTAATTAGGGAAGAAGATGGCGCTCTTCCCATGGACCACCTCGTTGCTCTCAAGAGGTGAGCCAGCAATCTTCAGTGAGCTTGACCAGCACCTTCTCACACTCTGTTTACTAACCTACTTGCAAAATAGAACAAGCAGCATCAAAAATCCTACACATATGGTTCGTACAGGCCCTGGAAAACCCATGAAAAATGTTGGAGCCCTTGAAATCCCTGGAAACCCCTGAAAAGCCCTGGAATTTTTTTTTCATTAAGCCTAGGAAAATTTCATAGAATTTTAATGAAAACACTAAATTCACCAAATAATGCATTGTTATCCGTTTCAAGTAACATTTAAAAGTCGTTATTATACCAAGCTTCTTAAAAGCGGATTTTCACGACTTAAAAAGTTGTTTGATTTATTAAAAAGTTGTTTGAAGCAGTGTTTGTGAAAATTTTTATTTTCATTTTGGGTTTAAAGTATGTTTCTCTCTCTGGCTAGGTTTCTTCCAACTGCGGAGGAAGCAGAAATGTACAAGAATTATAAAGAAGACATCTCCACTCTGATGCCTCCGGACCAGTTTATGAAGAAGGTATTTAATCTTGACTGCTTGATGTTCACAAGTGGCTAGCTGGTAGTAAAACTCTACTTAACTCTCACTTTGTCATGAGGAATGTTGTTAGTTCGTTCAATTACGTCGAATCTTAGTTCAATTTTTGTGGCTTAATAACTCATTTACCAAAAAGTTAATTTTGCGTTATAAAAAGTAATATTTTAGATTTATGTATGTTTTCAAAACCATATAAACGTTTTTTACAATGTTCCTCCATTACAATTTGATGCTCTTATGGTCCAAACTGTTTTTATTTTTTAATCGTAACAAAATATTTTAACCTTATGGTTTATGACTTTCTTTGCTTCAGCTGTGTGATATTCCAAATCTAAACAAAAGGTTGGATTTGCTGTTGGCCATCATGGACTTTCCAATAACATATGAAGATCTAGAGCCAGTAAGGACGACTGTTAGACGTGGTGTAACCATTGACAGTAACTGTCAGATATGATGTAACCAATGAGAGTAATTGTTAGATATGATGTTGTCAGTTAAAACGTTTGTTACATTTGGTAAAACCAGTTGACAAGAGCAAATGTAAGGTGTGGTGTAGCCAGTAAGAACAGCTGTTAAATGTAATTGTAAAAAAGAGTTCCACGAGTTCTCTTTTTTTACAGCCATACCTGTTTTCATTTTACTGCGTAGATGTGTGTTCCGCTGAAGTCTCTTTAAGTTCTGAAGAAACATATTTGACTTATCATTGTCTTTTTCAAGAATTTCAAGGAAGTGGACTTGCATAATCCGAATTCTCAAAGCGTATACGAGTCTTGTGGTTGCTTCTTAGGCTGTTTCAAGTTTGCTACAAGCGTGTCGGGAGTTGTGTGAGAGTAATGGTTTCGTGGTTGTTCTGGAATATATGTTAACAATCGGGAACTACCTCAATAGTAGTTCCAACAGAGGAGCTGCACACGGCTTTAGACTCGCTTCATTGCCAAAGGTAAACAGATAATGAAAACTCAGTTCCTGGTCGCATACATTGAATAAGTCAATCAATTAGGCAATCAAGCAGTCACTCAATTATTCAATCAGTCAATTAGTCAATGAAGCAATCAGTTAAAAAATCTAGAAATAAATCAACCAATCAATAAATCATTCAAGTAATCAATTAAGAAATCAATAAATCAACTAATAAGGCATTCAATCAGTCGGGCAACCAATCAACCATTTGATCAATCAATCAGTTAATTAATCTTGCATTCAGTGTATTCGTTACTGACAACTTATTGAACGGGCTGTTATTACAAACCTTTATAACGACTTGCCATCAAAATAATTAAGATACTAAATACTTTGATAAAAACGGTCTTTACCTGACACACTAAAGATAGGGCCTCGTCTTTCCTAAAGGTTTTTCAAACAACTACAGAAATTTAGGGTAGTTATTAGGAAATTTCGTTTTTCACTTTGCACATCAACTGCGATGATTTCGATACCATTTGTTTTTGCAACATCGTTTTAAGAGCAAAATTTCCATTCTTGTTTTCTTAAAGAATTTCAGAAAACTTGTTTTTTCTACAAACTCGGCCTTTGTTCGTTTCAGCTTGCAGACATCCGTGGAAGCAACAAGAAAGATACTCTATTAAAGTTTTTGATACAGCAGTTACAAAAGAACCATCCAGAAGCTATCGCCTTTTACGATGAACTCAAAAGTGTCTCTAAGGCAGTTGACGGTATGGGTTTAATGTTGGTAAAGTATGAACGAAAGGCCAAGTATGTTCATCTGTATACAGATAACAACACCATTGTTCTAGACCAGGACAATAATTGGAATGTTCTTCTCTATAAAGAAGTTTTTCATATTAAGCGCCAAAAGCCCTCTTAAATCTCGGGCTGAAGGCTAGCCGCGAACTCGCTTTGTTTAATAAGCTTTAGTTTTTCTTTTTGTTCATTTTTTGTTCACTCTGCATATATTATTGTAACTTTTATATATATTTCACCAACTCTGTAATTATTATTAGTCTGGTGATGGCATGAAAGTTGCCGAAATATAACTACTAACTTTTAAGATCTTGTTACCAGTTATCTGTATACAGATGAACATACTCGGCCTTTCGTTCATACTTTATTTGCTGAAATTGTCTGCTGGAAAAGGTTTATTGTTGGCTTTTCCGATTTTTTGATAGTATTCTTTGCAGTTGGGTAATTACTAGAGCTTGCTGGATAAGAACCTTGGAAGGAATCCTCTGTTGTATAACATTTTTGAAATTTTAGGAATCAAGTGTTTTGGAGTGAATCTAGTTTTGTAAATTGTCAATTTTATCTTATTTTGACTTTACATATGTTCATTCCAGCATCTGTGAAGGGTTTGACTGCAGAAGTGGAAGGTAGGATTGACTCGTTGTTTTTAAATTTATTGTTGTTCAGCATCATACTACAATAACCATACAACAAGACAGAAAACTATTCATTTACTATAGTTTGACGTAACAGCGAAGATTTCCAAGGATCTGAAATGAGTTATCTTTCTTTAGACCGCCACCTTGTTAGCTTAATAATTGGTAAGGCGCCACTATGTCGTGCGGGAGGCCCGGGCTCGATTCCCGGTGCCGGACCTTCACTCAGGGTCTTAAAACAACTGAGGAGAAGGTGCTGCCTTTGCTCTAACACTCCGCAAACGGTTAGACCTTCGTGTCTTCTCGGATAAGGACGTTAAGTTGAAGGCCCAGTCTCTCGATCTCCTGTCGAGGAATTAAAAGAACCCATAACACTTGTCAAATGATTTAGGATGGTCCCGGTGTCGTGGCCTGTTAACTACTATATTAAGAAAACAACTCCGAAAAACATTTGGAAAAGTACTCAAGATTTGAGTAAGACAAATCCCTTGTTGATAAGATAACATTACTCATATAAACCACGCGAGCTTGTAATCTTGCATAGTTTGATAATGGTTTTGAATTATATTAAACCGAAATATTATACTAGTGTTATATTTCTGTGGATTTCTCTTACTCAAATCTTGAGTACTTTTCCAAATGTTTTACGGATTTGTTTTCTTACTTTACTTCTTATATTTGTCGGCAGGAAATGGTTTCTGTTAACTACTAAATGAGAG
The DNA here is from genome assembly GCA_026413305.1 of Hydrozoanthus tunicans. Lineage (NCBI taxonomy): Eukaryota > Metazoa > Cnidaria > Anthozoa > Zoantharia > Hydrozoanthidae > Hydrozoanthus > Hydrozoanthus tunicans. Next base: position 25,474 of record JAOBAT010007793.1, read on the forward strand.
CAACTTTGAATGAGAATAGATGTGGGCCGTGTATAGCGGACTATCCAAGACCCTCAATACTAAAGTCCTCTATATATAAACAGGTGCTGAAGAACACTTGCATAGCTTTGTATGTGTTTTGTTTTCATCAGTTATGCAGAAAGATCTTGGAAAGATTAAAAAGCACAGCAGCGACCTGTTTCTCCAGAAGAACCAAACCAAACCCGCGGACGTCAAACTGCTCAATGATGTGGAAGTATCCTTTACACTGACACTAAACTCGAGAGTGGCTTAATCCACGGCTACACAGTGAAACCCTTCGTGTAGCCACACGTTGAAACCGTTGCATGCAATGTTGCAGGAGTAGGAACCGTTTCTACTTCGGGCAACGTTGCGTGAAACGATTTCAAAGGTGGCTACACGGTGCAATTCCCCCATTGCGCGCAAGTGGCGTGTAGCCACTGCTTTAACCAATTAAGCTAACATTTACTTCCTACCGACTTAAAACTTGTAGTTATCCATCATTTTAATTGCCGTCTGACGATTTGTTCATCTTAGTGAGAAAGCGAGACGAACGAATCGTCTGGTACTTAGAAGATTTCCCTAAATTATTTGCTTTTTAGAAATGGCTTAACGATCTTTGCATGAATGTACTCAATGAAACAGTACATGACTTTTTATAGTAACTGTTTTGAATTTATGATAACATAACCTTAACCTTTTCGGCCCTGTCAATTATCATCATACAACTTCTCCTTATATAACACATGAAAAATAAGTCATTTGGTAATGAGAAAATGGGAATTGATCAGACAAAGCAAACTACTGGAGATGAAAAGTAAAATTCTCCTAAACTTTTTCAAGGGAAAGTACGGGCTCAGGTTGGGAGAATTTAGTTTTTTCACTGCAATCTTTGCTCAGTTTCTTAGCTTTTAGTTCGAACCTTGACTGCTTGTCAGAAATTTGTTGCGGAGTACGAAACTAAGGTTGAGGCTTTGTGCGAAAAATGCAGGCTAATGAAGAAAGAGTATAGCAGAATGATGGTAAGTTCTTAAATATGTATTTTTTTTCTTTTTTACATTGAGCAAGTCTTTTACCGCCCAGATTAGAGTTGTTCCAGTGTTTTTCGCCGTTTTGTAGATCATTCGTTGAACTCGATTAATAGGCACACATAACCGATAGTGTGGCACTTCAAAGTATCGATATGGTTGCCATTTTGCCAGTGCCGAATACGAAATGCCGTTTTGTTGAATCGCAGAAACTATGCTTGTATCCAAGAGAATTTCGTTTCGGCACCTGAAACAACCGTTGGTCCGGCAAGCTTACACGTAAGCAAACTAGTTGTGCCACAACGCGTATAAAAGGGCATTTGCAAGGCACTGATAACTGAAGAAAGTCGTGCTAGACTTTTGTGCCTCTGTTAGATTTTAGGTTTTACTATTAAAACGCCAAAAAATGTAAGTCCTTACTTGAACCAAGTTGCCCATCAGGCGGGCGATTATCTTTGGTTTCCGTAGTATTGAGCGGATTCTCCCCCAGATTAGCCCCAGCAGAAGCTGATACTCATTTATACAGCTGAGTCGACTGGAACAAAGTCAGGTTAAGTGGCTTGCTCAAGGACACAACACAGTGGTCTGACCGGGGCTCGAACTCGCGACCCTAGGATTACGAGTCGAACACGTTAACACGCTAACCGCCCGGCCACTGTGCTGCCGACGGACTCCCCAAAGCTAAATCATTTTTCGAGCTTAAGTGGCTCGTTGGGCCGGCATTTACTGATCCCTTTAACTCCCCCTGGACAGGACGCTAATCCATCGCAGGTTAGCCTCCAGCAGAAGCTGATACTCATTTATACAGCTGAACCGACCAGAACTAGTCGGGTGAAGTGTCTTACTCAAGAACACAACCCAGTGGTCTCCCCTAGCATTGCTTTAATGAGAACTTCTTTGCCGCGATTCAGGTCATGTTCGGCGAGTCCTCTACCGCCGCGTCAGACGAGATCTTCAAATCAGTGTGTCAGTTTATCAACCTGTACAAGAAAACACTTAAAGAGCTTCAACACAAGTCGGGAAGAAAACCTGGGGGGCTTAGGTTGGTGTCATGTTTACGAACCTGCCTGTACTGTTTGAATCTTACCTGTTACTTGCTGTTAGAAACATAACTCTTGATCCCTTTTAACTGTTTTCCTTGCAAATCCCTGCTGTCTGTTTCCTGTTACGCGCCGCCTGTTCGGGAAGGGCTCAGGGATTTCGGAGGGGCTCAAGGGTTTGGAAGGAGCTCGAAGGCTCGGGAGAGGATCAAGGGTTTGGTAGGAGCTCGAAGGCTCGGGAGAGGATCAAGGGTTCGGGAGGGGCTCAAGGGTTTGGGAGGAGCTCGAAGGTTCGGGAGAGGATCAAGGGTTCGGGAAGAGCTCTGGGATTCGGGAGGGGCTCAAAGGTTTGGGAGGGCCTCAAAGGTTTAGGAGGGCCTCAAAGGTTCGGGAGAGGTTCAAGGGTTCGGGAGGGGCTCAAGGGTTCGGGAAGAGCTCTGGGATTCGGGAGGGGCTCAAAGGTTTGGGAGGGCCTCAAAGGTTCGGGAGAGGATCAAGGGTTCGGGAGGGGCTCAGGGATTCGGGAGGGGCTGAAGGGTTTGGGAGGGGCTCAAAGGTTCGAGAGGGGCTCAAGATTTGGGAGGGGGCTCAAGGGTTCGGGAGGGGCTCGGGATTCTGGAGGGGCTCAAGGATTCGGGAGGGGCTCAAGGGTTCGGGAGGGGCTCAAGGGTTTGGGAGGGGCCCAAAGGTTCGGGAGGGACTCAAGGGTTTGGGAGGGGCTCAAAGGTTCGAGAGGGGCTCAAGATTTGGGAGGGAGCTCAAGGGTTCGGGAGGGGCTCGGGATTCTGGAGGGGCTCAAGGGTTCGGGAGGGGCTCAAGGGTTTGGGAGGGGCTCAAAGATTCGGGAGGAGCTCAAGGATTTAGGAGGGGCTGAGGGATTTGGTAGGGGCTCAAGGCTTTGGGAGGGGGTCAAGGGTTTTGGAGGGGCTCCAGGGTTCGGGAGGGGTTCGAGGGTTTGGAATGGCCCCAAAGATTCGGGAGGAGCTCAAGGATTCAGGAGGGGCTCAAAAGTTCGGGAGGGGCTGAGGGATTTGGTAGGGGCTCAAGGCTTTGGGAAGGGGTCAAGGCTTTGGGAGTGGGTCAAGGGTTTGGGAGGGGCTAAAGAGTTTGGCAGGGGCTCAAGGCTTTGGGAGGGGCCTGCTCCATCTCAGAGATAGAAGTTTTGGTTCTCCACAGTTTGGATTTTGTTGACCCATTTTACAAGTATCTGAACTAGGTTTTAATTACTAAAAAATCTTCTTTTCATTCACAGCGAAGTGATTGCTGCACGAGAAGGAAGTAACCCATCAGAGGTATGACTGACTACTAAAGTGTGAGCTGTGTATGAAAGTTGTCATGTTTTCCGAACTATCACCCGCGGGTTGTCTGTTATTTTATCTTGTGTTGGAGAAGTTGCGGACAATCCACCGGTGCGGGCTGTCTGTTAATCTGGCTATACAAGTACAACACTTGTAGTTTTTTCAAGAAAATGTTCAACTAGATTTAAACGTTAAACGTGGTGATATTTATACGTGGAGGAAGTGAATGAATAAGGGTCGGGTTATTTCCGTTGTCTTTTGTTTCTCTTAGTCTTAAAAATATTGGGCTGCGGGTTATCTGCGGCGTGGGTTATAGTTCAGGTATTGTCAGGGAAATTATCGAAAGTACGGCCCTTGCAAACTGAGCTAGATTTGTTTAGGACTGCTTGGCCAACAAGATCGCTGGACCAATTAGATTTGCAAAAGCAATTGGATACAGGGTTCGTACAGGTCAGGGAAAACCTGGAAAGTTATGGAATTTTAGAATTTCATTTTCCACGCCCGGAAAATCATGGAGTTTCGATAAGGGTCATGGAAAGTCATGGAAAATTGGCAGAATTTAGATCAATTGGTAACAACGTTTAGAAAAAATATAACCAATTAATATATGTCTCAAAATAAACATCCCTGTCTTCACCTTGTTTAGCTTGCATTATCCTAGAAAAAGGGTAAGATGAAACGTTTGATGTATTGAGCGAGAAAATAATAATGCTAGGTCATGGAAAATTGAGAAAAGTCATGGAAAAAGTCACAGAAAGTTCAAATAAGTACGAAGCCTTGGATAGTTTGATAAGAAATTCGCTTGTTACGTAATGTACGTAATGTGTAAAGATCGTTGCGTAACGTGTGACGTTGGTGTTTGTTGCAGGACTCATCCAACTCGGAACTGTCACCATCAAGCAGCTGCATGTCAATCGCATCATCAGTGTCGACCATCAGTCATGATAGTGTCGATGTCGCCCCACCCCTCCACCCTCAGGTGCTTTCACTAGCGGCCGAGTCACGTGACGTGGCACCGCCGCGCCAACAGGTTCGTAAACAAAGTCCTTAGTAGAGTACTGTTGTGATATTTGATAAGTCTCGAACGTGTGCGGTCGAAATGGTTCGTGAAGATAAGTTAAGCCTAGAAACAATCTTTAAAACATTTAGACGAGGTTTGAATAGCACAACAAATGAAAAATAAGGCATGATACCCAAGATTGGAAATCCGAAGTCAAGTTAAGTTTGATAGAGCTGTTCTGCTTTCTTATATGTGTTCGCGTGTTGTTTGAACCGTTCTCCACTGCTAAAAACGCTTTTTCCTCTTTATTTCATTTAGTATGCTTTCTGAATTTAGCTAAATGTCTTAAAATTACCCCGTAATTCATTATCAACAATAAGTGTGAAAGGTTTTGTTCCATCCGATTTATAATGTTAGTAACAGTAATTGATAATGATAATAATAATGATAATAGTAATAATAATAACAATAATAATAATAATAATAATAATAATAATAAGCGCAAATGTTGGTTTTGCTATCAAGCAACTTATTACCATTAGAACGGTCTTGTAAGCAAGATCCTTGATCATTTATCGTTAACAGTGTGTTACAAAAACAGCTGCGTGTCTTCAGCAGTTAAGCAGTTCAAACCAAAATGTTTTCTTATTTGCTGCAGAAGATGTCAGATGAACCACTGCAACGTCGAGGTCCTGATCTCGGACCCTCGCGCCAGGCTCCAAACGTTCCGATAAACTCACAGCCCAGGGCGTTACCACCATACTGTGGTTCTCCAAAGGTTATTCACAAACAGGTGCGTAAAGCGGGTCCCACAAGCGCAACGTTTACACTTTTGTTTATATATCCTTCTGTGGAACAGACCAACTCCACCGGTCAGTCACGTAAACTGAATTGGTTAGACAAAGATAGTGGCGAACTGCAGTGATGCAGGAAAAAGGTTATTTTGGCAAAAATATTACGTCAATTGCTTTGTCTTTCAAAAATAAAACACTTCAAAGGCTGTAGAAATTGACAAGCATCTCACCCCAACCGTTTTTATCTATGTCTTTATGTTTTTTACATTTAGCAAATTTTTATCCTTCGTAAAACTATGGAAGGAAAAATAATCTGTTGCCAACACCGTTTAAAAAAAGGCAGATATATTGGACATTTGTGCACAATTTTGGGTCTCTCAGCGTATTGTTTACCCAATTCAGAGTCACGTGACCGACTGTGACGTAAACAGTGGAATACGTTTATTGTTAATTACCTATGCTGTGCTGACGAGGCCCAACTAGGCCACGGCTACTGTAACGGAAATTAGGGAGACAGTAATCTTGAAAAGAAGTTTCTCATGGGGATATTATATCAATTAGTCAATTTGATTCCTTCCTTTCTTCAGCTGAGTGTAAAGCCCGCGCGATCACCCCCTAAGCCCGTAGTCAAACCCACCCGCGCGGGCTACCTCGAGAAACTTAGCGGCGGGAAACACCAGACACCCAAATGGGATAACCGATACTTTGAACTGGCTGAGTCGGGCCACCTCAACTACTACAAGAAACCCGACGGGAAAGTTATCAACCAGATTTACCTGCGCGGCTGCCCTGTTGAGGTTACACAGGCGGACCCTTGTATTATTGTCATCAAAACGGACGAGAGAGACTGGCAACTTAAGGCCTGCAGTAGTGAAAAGGCCCAGACTTGGTACCAGGACATTAGCTTTTACACTGCCAAGCATGTCAGTTGATGATGTCTTATACCAAGTTATTAGTGATGAAGAAGCCCAGGCTTGGTACCATTACACTAACTTTTCTACTAACAAACAGGTTAAGTTGATAATGTTTGGTACCAGGTCGTCAGTGTTAAAGAGGCGCAAACTTAATACCGAGAAATAAGGATTCTCCACCATAAATCAGACCAGATGATGATGTGAATCACCGTGGTTGAGATTCTGATGATAACTTAATTTCAATGACTTTCCGCAGTAGCGAGTCAACCTTTGCTATACAAGAGCCTGAAATCAATTAACTATGGGAATGACTGATATTTAACATTTTGACACCAAAACCTCGATGAGATCAAGCACTCTATGTTTGATCGATTAAACATAAAAATTATAACCTTTCATGACAAAAAAATCCCAGTTTTTGAGCATTTGTATTTAATGATATGTCTTTAAACAATATTATAAAACTCATAAAACTTTATAGAAAAGTAGGAGCTGTGCTATCAATTTTTAGCTGCCTCAATTTTTTTTGTCTTTACAAATCCTTCTATTCATGTCTGTAATTTTCGTTTAGCTGCAAGCTCGCCAAATTTATTGTATTCTACCAGAGAACGTTTTCAAAGTTTACTAATACGTGCCGCCATTATTTCTCGTCCGTTTTTAAAACAATCAAAACAAAAGTTGCCATGCTCTTATAATGCTATCTTCAATTTGTCTCTGATGGGATTCGGACCATTAGCAGCGATCAGTGATAAAATGATGGCTGTAAATCTATGTTAAAATGATGAGTGATAGTTTTGCAGTTGTTACTGTGAAAAGTAAAAAAATCTTTTCAAATTTAGTAATTCCTGTTCTATAATGTACTTGTAGTTTTTGGTAACTAATTTTTATTTGATTGTGTTGGTGATCATTAATGATCGATGGTTGTAAACTAGCATCAGAACGATGAGTAATGATAATGCCATTATTACAGTGATCGCAGGGCCTCGGGGACAATGAGTTTTTTCCCCTGACATTTGTGTTATTGGATTCGTAAGAGACTCGTTCACTCAAGTTCATTCAACACGAAATCCTCTTTTGCGATAGGAGCCAGCGTAGGAACTTGCAGTGCTTTTCTGAGCTGCTCGAGATAAAGAGTGTTTTCCTCTCTCCTGCGTGCAAATGATCAACATTTGATCTGTCGTGCTACACTTATTGAGTTTAAATATACTTACGACTCAGCTCATTGTTTAGACCACGGAAATGTTTTTCTCTCGTTTTTGTTTTGAAAACAAACAGTAAACGAAGCAGTTCACGTTGGTAAACTTTGTTGTCCTCGTGTTTTAGCTAAATGCGCAGTGGCATGTGAAGGATGGGGGTGG
>JAOBAT010007794.1:0-10498 GCA_026413305.1 Hydrozoanthus tunicans
AACATATATATTGTAAAGCGCTTTGGGTCTTTAGGAGAAAGGCGCTATAAAAATAGTTATTATTATTATTATTATTACTTCTCCAGCTCACAAATTACGGCAAGTGGTGGGCACTTGAGCTCCTTGAAGAAGCACGTAGCTTTGACAAGTGCGCAAGGTTTCTGGTAATGTCGAGTTAAGGTGTCACAGCGTTAAATAAGGAGAGATGTTCTCCAACAACCGACAGTTTTTCGTTTGCTTCTTGAGCAAGCTTCCGTTTAGCAATCCACCGCCTTAAACGAACTAACCATGGTTCTGCACCAAGTTAACCTTAATCGACGTGAATCTTTCACGACAAAGATCACACCTCGAATTAAAGGACTTGTTCCGAAAATTTGTGAAACAGTAAGAATGACTCGATAAATGGCACTGAACCTCTCGTAATCAATGAGTTGCTTCCCGTGGGCGTGGTTGGGATTGACTGTTATGGAAGGACTACTAGTTCCTGAATCTCTTGCTGTTTCTACTGAAGTCTAAGTGGTAGTCTAGCTGTGCTTGCCACCCTTGCCGTTAGACAATGCCCTCCTTCTGCAGACCAAACTTTGTTTCCCAAAGCTCTACAGCTTGCGCAGGCTAGATAGGCCATCACATCGATTCCATCCCAGGCATATCAGCCGACCTGCAGTGTTGTCTGGACATGTCATTCATGTAGCCCATTGCAACACTGAACTGAAACATCACCAAACTCTGTGATGCCCGTGTATTGCAGTGTAGCTCGTCATATACCGCAGATAAATTCACCCAGGTTGTATTGTTGCAACTTTCAACGACATAGGAACAGACTTTGCCTGCTTTTCCTGCAATCTCTGCAGCAGCATGCGAGTTGGAAGTCTCGGTTTTCTACCCTAGAGCTCTAGCAACCTCTTGTTTGGTCCGATGAGTTCTCAAACTACAAAGTTTCTCCTTTAGTATTGACTCTAAAAATGGTCGTTGTGAAGGTCACAGTTTTAAATTCAGTCACCACCTAACAGTGTCTTTCTGATTTTCAACTCCATTCCAAAAGAGAATCTTAAATATAAACGCTTTTCTTACCCCATCAAATACCGTATAAGCGCGACCGGATGTCATGCTGTGAAACAAGAAAAGGAATAAAGGTGCCACTACTTATTTTTAAAGTATACAGCTCTTATGAGGAAATTTGCTCTGATTGATTAATAACAGCTGCCAGGAAATGGCTCAGTCTGAAAAAAATTAACCAAAATTTCTTAGGATATTTGAAACTTGATTTTACAATCAAGGCAAGGAGGTATACATTTTATCCTTTTTTTGAAAAAAAGATCTTGATGCCAACATAAAATACAGAAGTATCGTCTTGACAACCAGTTGTTATTGCAGCTAAAAACTTCAATATCTTATTTGCTTTAACTAGAAGTTCATGGTTTCTTGCTCAAAAAAATCATAATGGGTTGAAGAAAACCGTTCGGTCCAAATGCTGGCTCTTCGTCGCTTCAACGAGGGTCCTATCGGGAACAAAATTCTCGCAATCCAATTTTTAATAGGTTTTGCGAAATCTGGTAACTCTACTTTCAAAGTAATTAAAAAACATTGTACTCGAAAAAAGAATGAAGATACAATCATAACCTTTTAATATATTTAACCAAATTCAAAACAAGTCCACAAGATAGCTCCGAAAGGGACATCAAACCCTTTCCACTTATAAGCCAATCTTACTTAATTATTAGATTGTAATTACATTAATATTGTAATAACAATCAATATACTATTACTACTACTAAAACTACTGACTGCTCTTGATCATAAAAATATTTAATATCTCAGTCATTTGGTTTTCTTTTTACAGCGGTCCAATGCGAGAGGAAGCCGCTGGTCAGGAAAGTATCCGAAGTACCCGAACTAAACACAGCTGTCACCCGTGGTACTGTTGTTATGCCCTCGTCGCGTCCCGTCCTAGCTCCCAACTGCGAGAAGGATGATAGCGCCTACAGTAGTGACTCAGACCCCTGTGTTAACGGAAACAGCTCGAGTTCGCCTTCCTTAAAAAACAACGTTACTGAAACATTTTATGAACTCCTCGGTCCCGAACACATGGCATTTAAGCTAAGCACTCCTACTTTGGGCGTCTCTTCGATCTCAATGGAGTACATCTATGAATTAGCTACCAGACTACTGTTCGTTTCAGTTGACTGGGTTCGCAGTATACCCGTATTTCGCGGACTGGACCCTACTGACCAGTTAGTACTTCTTCAGAATATGTGGTCCGATTTATTCATGTTGGGCGTGTCCCAGTGCTCGCAATGTTTGCCTCTGTCTCCGCTCCTGACGTTGGCAGCTAGTCAGCTCAAAGATCAAGAGAAAGACAAAAAGCCGCTCAACAGGACGCCCAGCCTTTTTGAAAGGGTGGTCAGCATTAAGGACCTGGTTTTCAGCTTCGAGAGACTGGAACTAGGACAGATGGAATATGCATATTTGAAGACCATCGTGATATTTAATTCGGGTAAGTACAAGCCAGTTCGGAATTTCAGAAACACATATACTCATCAAACTTAAGAAAAGATTAATAACGAATTCCTATCCCGCTTCAATACCTTCCTGTGTTTAAATTTCGTGAATTTTACATTTTATCCAAGCTCGCGCACGTGTTTCTGAAATGTCGAACTGTCTTTTTGTCACTAGGTTAGCAGGTTTTGCCAAACGAATGCGAGTGAACAGCTTGATTTGTATGGGCTTTGGTTATTAATCGTCAGATGAACCGTTGTTGCATTTGCCCTTGGGATTGGGGTTGGCCTTCATTTTTAAATAGCAAAATTTAACGAATTTTTTTGCAATTCAAACACTTGCTACTCCTTTTTCCAGACAGCTTTGAGTTAATTGCTGCGTGATTTTACTCTGCAACTGTTTTAGTTGGATCACCACAGTTAAGATTAGTAGGGAAAGAACTGAGCGATTCATTGCATGTTTGATACCAGATTGCGAAAGCTGATTTGCCTCGGATTTCATTGTCTTCTGTTCAATCGAGAAGGCCTGGGATCGAACCCACTTGTCTTGCGCGTTGCAGTCACAGTTATTATACCGACTGAGCCCAGGTCGCCTGGTTGTTCAACGTTTAATCTGCCCGTGTGCGTGCTTATGTAACGCATGTCAAGATTTTAATTTCACGATGCTTGTGTTTACTTTCACAAACTTGCAATTGTGTGATGGCGAAGACAGACGGAAGACCAACGACTTTGCTAACGAGTTGATTCTTTTATTGTAGATTGCCAGTCTTTAAAGAATCCAAGAAGGGTGGAAATGCTTCAAGAAAAAGCTCACTGTTCCCTGAAGAAGTACGTCGAAAGAACGAGCCCCCAGAATCCTGAACGATTTGCCAAGATTCTCCTTCGGCTCCCAGCGACCAAAAATCTCAGCCCGGAATCAATCGAACAAATATTCTTTGCTCCTCTCATAGGCACCGTCAGAATCGAAAATATCATGGCAAATATTATGAACAACTCGGTCACTTTTTAATGCCTTTACTTGTTTAATAATGTACATATAAATATGCATTTAAGAGATGTTCAAATTAAATGTACATACTATGTAAATACAACATCATATAATGATGAAGGTGGTGAAATGTATATATGAATGCAACTCTCAGAAGAGGCTTGATATTAGACTTAATACTTTGACTATATTTTGTCGTCACCCTCCTCACTCTAAAGTTGTGTTTTCCAAGAGCGGCTTATTTCTGACTTAGCACAACCCACATTGCAGGAAATGATTTACACTTTATACTTGTAGAATAGAATAATTTATTACTTCAGATTAAGGTTCAAACAGAAAGAAATTATATATAACGAAATATCATACAGTCGTGGGGGGAAAAAAGCAAACTGCGAAATAGGCAAAAATTTCCGACGAAATTACGCGTTAAGCCAGTGAGCGAAACTGTATAAAGATGAAGCCGAACTTTTTTTGCAGAAACAAAGAAAAAAATGCAACGAACTTTGCTTGTATTTCCTTTTTACCACTATTGTGTATAAGAATTGATGTGAATGTTAAGTTTTTAGCGGTTATGAATTTCTTTGTTTTTAGCGCTCAAAGAGAAGATCAACTGTATCTTCGCTTAAGATTTGAGTTTTGAAAGCGGTGCCGGAGATGTGGGAAGAACGAACTCCTTTATAGCGCGGTTTTATTGAAGCCGAAAACAAGAAGCTCGATATTTGACAGAAGCTGTCAAAAAAAATTTTTATCAAACCGTATGTTACACATGCATCTTTCAGATACTATTTAAATGCTAATTGTCTTGTGCTAATAAAACTGTTATAATTCATTAAGAGTTTCATATTTTAAAGATAGACTCGAAGTAAAACAATATCTAACTTTTTAAGGCAAAACCCCACAAAGAACAGGTGGTTTAAAAAGTTTGCCTCGAAAATATGTTTGCTAGTAAACTGAGCTGACCTGTTTAACTGATCTAAAGCAAAGTTTCAGTCACCTTTCGAAAACTGATTAAAGATATAGATTGCTTTATGATCTAAACGTTCTATTACTCTTGGTAACTGAAGCTAACGAAGCATGGAAATGGAAAAATAAACTGTCGTTTAAATTGCCAAGACACTTATGAACTTCTGTATAGTCTTGTATATTAACGAGTCCAAAATAGTTCGGCCATAAGTAATAATGAAAACAATTTCAGTATAGAAAAACATAGTCGAGTCAACTTGCTCGACCCCATCTTGTTGGAAGTCTGAAGGGGTTGTTTCTCTCTACAGCTAACAGCAAAGCATTATGACCTTATTTACATGATTAAGGGCAGTGGACTTCTGCCATTTTTCAAAACCTGACAAACTTTGTTATCCGTAAATGTGTTTTTAAACTTTTAATACTAAGTTTGAGCAAATGTCTTAAAACATATTCCTGTGGGATGCGTTTTTCAGGCTAAGAGGTTCGAGTAGAAAAACGGCTTTGAGGGGGATTTAATTTTAACACCGACATTTTTTCATGTTCTTTTTGAAGTCTTTCTGCTCTCAACCTGAAATGCCAACGGGAAGACACTAATTTCACATGTTCCAGCAACTTTACCTAAGTTTTTTTTATTTTCCGATATTTTTATTCTCTTTGATGGGCTTTCTAGACTACTCAGTCCGATAACGGGTGTTTTATCCGGCTCTGACTCACAGTGATACAAATAGAAATTTCAGATTTATTTCGGGTACTGTGAATGATACGTCCCCCTTACGAGTATACAGAGAATATGATCTTACAAAATTTAGTTACTCTTTGGTGCTTCCAGAGCGAGAAGCTGGTTGTAAAATAGTAGAAATGCTTCCTCTATTCTACTTTCTCTTGGTTGTGCAGAAAATGCGACATTCTATAACAGGGCAAAACAAAGACACCATAGGAAGAGCTCGACAACATTAATTGTGTCAAACGTACAACCGTTTTGTATAATCTTCTTTGAAATTTGTCAAGTTTCATAACAAACTCACTAATGTAGCTCACTAAAATGAAATTGCCATAAAGTATTCACAAGTAGAGAATAAAAAGTTGGTCTTCAAACTGTATAAAATGATATAAAACTAACACGATCATTATTCATTTCTGTACATGCATGCTAATCATGGATACTAAGAGAGAATGTGATCTTTTGATCTGATTATTAACAACTGTACTCTTGATTGCTAGTTTCGGGGGCACAGAAGCCGAACTATGAATAACACGGTCGAAAACTGAGAAAATTATCGAATACTTGCCTGAAAACTTTACTGAATGGTCGAATGAACTTCCCCGGTAGAGTAACAGCAAATTTATCTGGTGATGTATGGTGATATATTCCCAATGAACTTGAACTTTATTTATGCCACTTAACATTTTAAACAATAAATACAATACAAAATCACTCAGTTTGGTAATATAAACGGCAAGAAAGCCCATTAGAAACTACAAGAGCTTATTCAACTATGGGCATTCTCAACTTTGTTTTAGTATTTAAGTAATGTCATGACATACCCTAATGACTAAGTTATAGTTATATAAAAAAGAAGAGAAGAAAAGAAGAAAATGCACACAAAAAACAACAAAAGTAGCTCGTGAACAAAAAATTATTAGGAAAAAATACTAAGAAAGTAGATGTCCTTTAAGCTTTTCACAAAATGATCCAAAACTGGTTGCGTTACGAATATTAAGAGAAAGAGAATTAAAACATTTTTGGCCTTGAAAGCGTATCGAGAATTTTCGAACATTTGTTCGAAATGGAAAGGTATAAAAAGAGTTTGAGTTTCTAGTTTTATATGGATGTATTTGGTTTGTCAGGGTAAACATTTTCGAAAATAATTCGGAAGAAAACCTTCGGAGTAAAGATACATGAATTTTCCTACTTCATATTGATAAATGTTTTCAAAATTGAAATTGAAATCATACAGAGAATGTAACCTTAGTTACTCTTTCTTGCTTCCATCTAAAGAGCGAGAAAGCTTATTGTAAAATGGTAGAAATGATTCCTTTAAAATAAATTGTAGGTAATTTTACTTTCTCTTGGTTGTGCAGAAAAAGCCAACAGACTACACGGCGAAGACAACATTACGTCAAACGTACAATAACAACGATATTTTGGAAAATCCTTCTTAGAAACTTCACGTTTCATACCAAACCAAAATTCATCTCCGCACTAAACTGAAAACAGCATATAAAGTATCACCAGTAGAGAAGAATAAGTTGTTCTTATAACTATAAAAAGATGGTAAAACAAAATCGTTTTTTCGCTTATATTTACAAATTTCCATGCATGCCAACCGTGGAACACAAGAAATAATTAAATCTTTTGTTTTGAAGGGACGTTATTTTTCCACCAAAAATTCTCTTAAAAATTGTTTTTGTCATAAAGTCGTTAAAACTAAACATACAAATATTGTGTTACTCTTTCTACAAGACTTTGTTAGAAGTAAGAATTGTAATTTTTTAACAAGTTCTTCCTCGTTGGTTAGCTCAAGACCTCATAGACTGTCTTCAAAGGTAGCTCTTGTTAATTTTAATGTTTCATTTGAAGATTTAACTCTAATCGGTGGTGCAATAACGCATTCTGCGCGCGCATTCGCCATCGGGATTGGGTACCCCGTTGAGTTGGTACACATAGAATGAGGTGCAGTTGCGGACCGCGATGGTTGTGGAATACGGGCAGCAATTTGGATGACCGTCGTTAAAGCAAACCGTACGGGTCACCCTTCCATCAGATACTGTGGGATGACTACCGTTCATCCAGCCGGAAGCATTAGTGTCACAGTGATTTCTAAGTACACAGGAAGAAGCCATTCTGGAACCAGCACCGTTCATGAACCGCCACCAACCTTTCAAATGGCCGTCACAACGGAGGTAACGCTCACCCTTATAGCTTGCCTTTCGTTTAGAATCTCTATCAATGTCGTATCCTCTACATTCTAAAACAAGAAGAATAACAAATCACTTATTTCACTCGGAGGTGCTTTGTCAAAGAATTCCTGTAATTTCTTTTATGATCTTTTATGAATTTTACTGTATTACCTATATACTTTTGGGATCTCGCTGCAGTTATATTATGTTAAACGTACTGTTAAACCACCATACTGTTAAATCACCATACTTTTAAATCACTGGAGAAAAAAAGTACTGAATTGACTTTTTTCAATAATACTTTTAAGTGTTTAAAAAGTGGATAGTGGCAGAATATCTACTGAGCGCCTAAGGCGTGCGGTAGATATTCATTAAGCCACTTTAGTATATATCCACCAAAATTGAAATAAAATAATTGTTTTAGTATATACCAGCGAGGCAACTGGTCCATGGATACTTCCTTCCAGGACAAAAATAGATTTGCAAGAAAAAGGGGGAGGGTCGAAATCTCCGGTGGATCCCGAAAGGGTTTATTGAATCAAAGAGAATGACGAAACTCCTGCATGAGCAGCCTAAGTTACAACAAATGTTGCTTGTCAACTACTAAATCCCGTAAATGGTGACAGTATAACAGAGAAAATCTTTAAAGTCTTTCAAAAACTCCGTGTTTCTATAGAAAAATGTTTTAAATGGCGTTACCCCAAACGGACGCGAAGCGACTACTTTCGTTCGTCCACGCTCTGTTTCGGTGTCACTAGTATACTATTTCGGGGGTAAACAATGTCTCACAGCTACCATTTCTAAACCACTTAACTACTGATCTGTTAATTGAAATAAAGATATATCTTCGTATAGTTAAGGTATAGCTTTGTATCGTTAAGATATATCTTTGTATCGTTAAGATATATTCGGGACTTAAAACTTTTTAAACAAACGCATTCGCTAGACATTGTAAATGAAACAAAGAACATCAGCTGTAAATAATGCAAGATAATACCAGAGTCAGTTACAAAAATATTAACTAACACAAAATGCAGCAAACTCGAGTTACCCTGCTGTTCATCTATATAGTGTTTGATAACTCTTTACTAAGAAACAAAATCTTTACCTTGTGGAGTGCAGGATTTCCCATTTCCATAATACTAACTTTTACATCGGCAGGCGTATGAACCAATAGTGTTTGAGCACTGAGCGTTTTCATGGCAACTGTGAACTCCAGTGGCACACTCGTCGATATCTTAAGTAATAAACGGTAAACGAAAAAGAACTGAATTACCATTTATATAGTACTACCACCAGTTTCAACAATGACGATAAAAGTAGTAGTAGCAATATTGATAACATCAATAGTAATAGTGATAAAATTAACAAGTGATCCGACAAAATTATCGTGCACGGGCAATCTTAAATTTACTGAGAATAGCGAACACAGAATTAACCTACCTTGTTGGCAAGTTGTTCCGTTGTAACCAGGAAGACAGCTGCAGTTGTAAGACGTCAAACCATCGGTACGTTCCTCCATTCTGACAGGTGATCGACTCGTTACAATAATCCACATCTGCAAAACAAGAAAAACAAGCAAACGTTTTTGTTTTGCAACTTTTGTTTATAAGTCAACGCTTTTGGACATTTCTTACCATCTTGATGTCAAACTTAAAGCCAATTAAAAACTATCAAATTAGTTTACACCAACAGATTTTAA
The DNA here is from genome assembly GCA_026413305.1 of Hydrozoanthus tunicans. Classification (NCBI taxonomy): domain Eukaryota; kingdom Metazoa; phylum Cnidaria; class Anthozoa; order Zoantharia; family Hydrozoanthidae; genus Hydrozoanthus; species Hydrozoanthus tunicans. The sequence continues at coordinate 9,050 of JAOBAT010007794.1, forward strand.
ACTCAGATCTATAAAACACAACGCACAGGCCACAACACAAAACTGTTAGTGTTGTAGAAAAACAACACAAGTTTACGTATATCTAAGACAAAAGAACTAAAAATCTTAACCACAATATTGAGAGAAACTTTTTCTCTTGTCGAGCGTAAATTTATTTTATTCCATTTAATTCGCCCTTCACTTCATACAATTTTTGGGTGCGAGAGTGAAGATTTAATATGAAGTTGGGCCCAGGCGCCACTCGTCCTGACTTTGTTCTTCCTCCATAAAACAGGATAAATCGGGGGAAGCACAACAACATCGCGGCAGAAGTCGCGAAGCGTAGAAACAAAGATAGGATGCTTCTTAAACTCTAAACTGTTGTAAAATCTTACCAACTTCACACCTCTCTCCTGTGTACCCGATAGAACAGTTACAGCTGAATGAGTTCACTCCGTCGAGACACGTTCCTCCGTGATGGCAGGGATTTGGAGTGCATTCATTGATATCTAAAAAGCAAAAGCTAGTATGAGCTTAAGTCTTGATTATTTTTTTTGTCTTATTTTTCAGTTTTTATCAGTTTTTTAAATTGTCGTTGATGCCAAAAGGCGGCCTTCAATTCTGACCGTCAGGGGACTGAGCTGGGCCAAATAGCTCTAACTTATAACTGCTAACGATTCTGTCTCGAGTTATTCAAAGGACTGTTAGCACTAATCCAGGGTTAAAGTTTTACCCTATTCAGACTCTGGGGGGGGGGAAGAAACAACCCGCACCAAATTTAATCACTCGTGACTTCTAAACAACTGAAGCTAAAGCAATTTCAATTTTTTTCCTGAGTTGCTAAGCGATGTACAATAATTAAATGACGTCATCACTATTTTGCAATATATCGAAAACTTGCGAAACAGCCACCAAATGACGTCAAAATGACGGAGAAGAAGATGGTTTGTATAAATGACGTCATTTGCAAAATCACGTAGTTTTAAGATCCATAGAGTATGGCAGCACTTGCCTGGTTAGTTTTATTCTTATCTGTGGCAATCTAATGATTTATTGCATGCAGCCGTATTTATGACCCAACCCCTCCCCCCTCAATTTTTTTTATGTTCATAAAAAATATGCTGATAGTGTGTGAAGGCAAACAAAAAGGTTTTATCATCTATTATTTAGAAAGGAAAACGGGTTATTTTACAATATTGCTGCTTTTCAGCTTCACTGTCTGCTATTCGGCTGTCCGCATGTTTACATACAAATGACGTCACTATGACGTCATTAGGCCTAAAATCAATATTGTGTTACAAAAATAAACGAACTTCCGATTATGTGTACGTTGCCGGAAAATCATTGCAATGTCTTTAACAGTTCCTGAGTTGCAGCTGCAGGTTGTCTTTTTAGATCCATAGAGTATGGCAGCACTTGCCTGGTTAGTTTTATTCTTATCTGTGGCAATCTAATGATTTATTGCATGCA
>JAOBAT010007805.1:0-10497 GCA_026413305.1 Hydrozoanthus tunicans
AATAATAATAATAATAATAATAATAATAATAATAATAATAATAATAATAATAATAATAATAATAATAATATAATAATATCTAGCGAGCTAATCGCCCTTACTTGCAGTCATTGACTGAATTGCGAAGGACGCAGCTCAACAAGGTTGGACCGAAAGCATGTTAAGGCGCATATTGCTGCCGCTATACGGCCCATGCGTGACCTCGGAGCAGATAGAATTAGCTGGGAGTCAATTGTGTTGAGAGAGGACCCGAGAAACCGGAGAGCCCGGATAAAAAACCCTCGGAGTCAGATTGAGATCGACAAATCTCAGCCCACATGCAGAAACCAGGATTCGATCCCGGGTCCACAGTGGTGGGAGGCACGAGCGCTAACCACCCGGCCATCCTGACTTATTAGTATTTTACTTTTGTTATTGATACTGCTGTTCTCATTCAGCGTTAATGTCATTTTCACTAGGGAGTTTAAGATACGAGAACGCCAACGCCGACGGCAAAAAACAGTAGTGAATACAACAGCTGCACGTTGGAATGCACCGTGCGGGTCACCTGCACGTCGTCGACTTGAGAATTACAACGTGAATAGCTCAGTCTTGAAGTTCTTGCGACTACGAGAACAATCTAAAAAAAATTATGTTAATCTTCTTTTACCTTTAAAACAACCATTTTCATCCTTTTCTATTTACAAAGCGTAACTCGAACATAAGAGAAAGCAAAGCAAGCCATACGTGATCGAAAAGGGCAAGCAAGAAGTGTGTTTTCTGTAGGCTGTCGTTGTCGATGTTGCCGCCCTTAAATCTTAAACTCCCTACCGTCACTGTCGCTAAAACAAGGGAGTTTAAGATACGAAGACGGGAATCATCGACGACGACGGTTTTCAAAACACACGTCTTGCTTACTCTTTCGATCACGTATGGCTCGATTGCTTTCTCTTTTGTCCGAGTTACGCTTTACGAGTAGTAAAAAATGAAAGTGCATTTCTCAAAGGTAAACAAAGATTGACATAATTTCCTGAAAGTTGTTCTCGTAGTCGGAAAATCTTCTTTTTCAACGTTGTAATTTTCAAAACGACCACGTGCAGGAGGCCAGCTCGGTGCATTCCGACGTGCAGCCATTGAATTCACTGTTGATTTCTGCCGTCGCCGGCGACTCTAAACTTCCTACTTTAATTGTCAGTGTCACTATCACTATGATGATCACTTTCTCTGTCAGTATTACTCTCATTGGCAGTGTCATTGTCTCTATCACCAGCTCTCATTGGCAGTGTCACTGTCATTATCACTTTGTTGTCATGATAACAGATCTTACCAGTGGCATTAGTCTGGGGTAGAAGTATGGTACTGTTGCATTCTGATCCATCGACATGACTGTTCTCATTAACCAGCTTCGATCATCAGAACTCATCTCTGATCCTGTCACACAACCAAGCAAACAAGAACTAAGCGTCAACATCACAAAATCCAGTTTAGGAACTTGTCTTTGAAGTCTTGGCTTAAAATGTTCCAAGCACAATTCGATTCGAGGCACTATTTTAAACTGGAAGACTAAGAAGTACTACGATAACAACACACTGAATACAACTGGTTGTTGCTTCGATATGACTTTTAAAACTCGGGATTCCTAGCTTTTCTAAATCCTAAGGGTTAGAGCTCTACATAACAAAGCAACACACTACATACCTCCCATTAAGATATCATTCTTCAAGATGCAATTCATGTACAGGGGGAGAAGCTTCATACACTCTGGAAGAATCAACTGTCGAAGTAATAACGCAAAATTAGAAAGAGCATTTCAATCAATGGGACGCTTTGGGGTTTTTTTTTAACAAAATAGTTTAATTTAAACTAAAGGCTTATTTCTTTTTTTATTTTTATGTGGCACCATAGTTAATACATAAGGACTGGTCAGGAAACCATTGTTGTATGTCTTTGCTCGCCTTTTTCTTTCGTTTTCTGGTCTTGACCGTGCACAAAATGTGCAGAAAACACAAAAGCTTTTGAAATGCAAATCAACAAATAGCCTGTCAAAATATTCTCATTAACAACTGAAACAAAGAATGAGGAGGGTCACGGTTCGTTCAACATAAAACAAAGCATCTTTGTACGTTCTTTGTTTTTCTCTTTATGGGTTTGCCGGCTTTCCTTACCAGTCCGTATAAAAACTATTATTGTACCAAATGAAGAACATTTGAACAATATCGATCATTGGAAACCTTAAGCAGCAGACATCCGTGTTGCCACGGAGGCTAACCGGAAATCAAATATCAGTAGTTGACGCGTACTTGCACACGTTGTGCGGCCGTGGTGATTGTCACGGAGGCCGCCAAGACGCACTCCACCTCCGTGTTGATTTTCTCGTCGAGACAGCTAACGGGACAAAGTTTATTGGAATGTAATATGAAAAAGCTAAATCGCGCACCTAAAGATTGGGCGAAAATCCTTGTTTACGTTTAGACAATTTCAATTAGTTTTCGCGCCCTTTTTCCTGAGCGCGCGTCCGTCGCTGTAAGGCCCGCACTGCCCTAGTAAAAAATCGCGCCAAAAACACTGTATTCGACCCATTGCACTCACGGTAAACAGACTTCCGTCGTGAAGGAATTTTCCGATGCTTAAAGCCTTTAATACCACTCATCAAGAAGCACAATTGGAGTTCGAGTCACAGTTTTTGGATGAAAGAAAACGAATGACAGCAGTTTGGTAATACAGTATAACAAGAACACGAAGTACAGCAGTTTGGTAATACAGTGTAATACAATATAATAACAAGAACACGAAGTACAGTAGTTTGGTAATACAGTGTAATACAATATAATAACAAGAACACGAAGTTCAGCAGTTTGGTAATACAGTGTTCGATACGTTCTGTTCTCACCTGTCCGGCAGATGAAGGTGATGCGCAGTTTCTCCTGTAGCATGCTAAGATCCCAGCACATTGGTTGATGAGACCTTCTCGAATAGTTTTGGGCGAGGAAGTGTAGACTGAGCGTACAGCTGCAACAGAAACGCGACCAAATGAGAATCATCCGAAAACAATGATTGTTTCACACAATTCCAAGGGTGTGTTTGAAAGGACTAGTGCTCAATTGGGAGATTTTGAGCAAATTCATAAGAGAATGACATTGTTTTTAAATTAGTTTTTGGTTTAAAAACATTCCAAAACTTCTCCAAATACTGGCACAGCATCACAAGCTTCTAAAGCCAGTCAAGACGTGACAAAAAGCTTACTGGACGCTGATAGAAAGTGAGGAAACTGTGCAACTAAGAAAACAACATCAAAATTTGGACCTTTTCAAACTATTCCAGATTAAGAGCAAAATTTTGAGTTTTTTCCAAATTGCCAGAGCAATGAAATACAATTTAAAATTCAATGTAAATTAGTTGCACTGATGACGGCAGTAAGCACTGCCGAAACATGTTTGTCATAAAGAAAGTCGTTATTTTCATCAAGTTAATCACAGAGTTTTTGCTATACAGACCTTTTAAAATTCAAAAAAGTTTTATCACGGACAAATGTTTTATTCGTAACTTCGCAGGAAAAGCAGCCACACGAATCCGACAGAAATTCCTGTTCCATGTATTCCAGTTCTGGAATAGGCCTAAACAAACACATCTTTAAATTTAACAGAAAACTGGAATATTGGGCATACCTTGCTTGCTGACAACATTAACGAAGGTATCCATCTCACAGCATCGAAACAGTTCAGACAACTGGCTACAGGTGGAGAGCGCTAGATTGTGGACTCGCAGTCTTCGCTGGCCAGAAACAGAGGTGTACAACAAGGCACACTGGAAGTATGCCGTGCTATCATCGGGTAGCTTGTCATCGTGTTTAATTTCAACTGCAATGGCCTGTTGATTATTGCAAATATGACAATAAATACGTTGTTGTTGTTGTTGTTGTTGTTAAGCAACTTGCTAAAACTAGCATAGTACTAAATATCTTCTAGTTTTAAAAGTTAGCCAGATCAGTAAAAAGATACAAGGTACAATTAAATTCAATTTTAACATTAGTGCTAGACTGTGTTTGGAGAGAAGAAAATTTCAAAAGGAACATAAAGAACATGTAGCTTATTATTGTTATTCGTATTACTATATAAATAAGTGTCTCACTGGAAAATACGTCACTCATAGATTTCATACGAAACTACCACCAGGTTCCATACCCTTACTAGTGCAGATATCACTGACATCATTTCTTTGTTTTTCCCGCTCATTTCGGCGCAAACAAACACTCATATCTATGTAATAAAAAGAAATTTCGCTCTCTCGTGAAATCTCTTTTTTTCACTCAAAGATAAACTTCATATCTTCACGCCACCCTGTAATATCCTCTTTGTGTCTTTCGGATAACCACAAAGATATAAAGCCGAGTTCTTGCAAATTACCTTGCGTGAGTCAATGGCCGCAAGCTCTACATCAGTTGTGTTGCTCATGTAGAAGTTCCCCACAAAGTCCACTGGTCTCAGACCTACATTCACAGATAACGTGAAACTTCAGTTGTATAAAAGTTTAAAAAAAGTGGGTTTTTTCGGGCAATTTGCTTCTCCACCCTTAGCTTTTGCTTATAAGTTTTGGTTTGGGTGTTCAAAATAGTGGCTATTGAACTAAAACTACTTACTCAATTATGTTGTTAACTAGGAAAAAACGGTACTAATTTGGATAGAACACTTCGAGTATTGTCTCATGAAAACAGGTTAATCATAATTAAGTGTTGTGAGGTTAGATTAATCATTGCAACTTTTCTTTTTCATAGAAAAACTAGGAAAACTAACAAGTAAAAGTTACGAAACCGCAGTAAATAAATACCAATGTAGACCTATTTCCAAGAACAACTAAGTATACTGACAAGTGCAGAGAGAATCGCAGAGAGAAGATCTACCTGTGCTGGTCCGTACTCTCATCACTGCATCAAAACCAACATTCTGTCTGATGCATCTGAAAAGGTCTTCTCGGAATTGTTGTCCATGGGTGGCCTCCTTTGAGAAAACAGCAAAGCAGTAAATTCGGCAAACCACAGTTTCTAGCAGTACTAAATTGGCAACCAGAGACCTTTAGCTTCAACAATGATTATGAGTAGAAGGTTTTCCCATTCGTCGTACTGCGCATGCAAAGAAATCGCGCCGTCTCGTTGTGATGCCAAAATGTCGTAGCCCACATTCCGACTTTGTACGAAAATCTCATGGTAAACGCCATGACAACGAGATTTTGGAAACACGACGGCGTGATTTCTTTGCATGCACGGCATGACGAGTCGAAAAAGCTCGTACTAATACTCGTTGTCAAACCTAAGGGGCGCTACTTTCTCATATAAAGTTAAACAGCTCTATAGAGTGTGTTGAAACATTAAAAAGCAACATTGCCTACGTTGGCAGTTTATCTACGAGTTATTCATTCTTTTAACTGTGTTAGAAATTAATTTTGGTTTACATTTGAATTGGCACTGTCTTCAAGTAACCTTCTTTCATATGCATCAAACTATGCATGTATAAGTCAGAGTTCATTATTGATTTGTATAGTATTTCAACAATTTAAAATATTTTTCTTGTAGAAGAGATCCCAAACACTTATTTGAATACGGGAAACAAATAGTAGACATTATGCACCAGGAAATAAAGGCAGAGTTACCCAGACCAACCTTGAAGTATGAATATCTATAGATTTGTCCCCCAGTAATCGTTGCTATGCCTCCAATTGTTGCAACATCAGTGTAGGCATTTGGGAACAGGAAGAGGTCAACTGACACCCCGGCTTCAACACATTGTTTGGCTGTCTTTTCGTAGAAATTGCTTTGAGGAGAAAGAATTGTCTGAAACAAACAGAACATGAAGACATTGCTGCAGGCTTTTATAACTATACTGTACAACAGTTTCTAGGCAAAACAAAGCTGCCTCAACACAAACATCTTTAGCAAGCTGCTGCTAACAGAAGTCTTAATCCAGCTCAATATGAAAAAAACTAAGAGTATAATACCGAAAGGGTATGGGTAACATTTTGAAACTATTCATGAATGAAAACACATACTGTAAATAACTGCTTACCTTTTCCTTGTCTGTGGCTAGAAGTTTCCTGTCTTCCCTGTTCTTTAGTTTCCCTGGTGCTTCTCCAATGGGTAAGGATGAATGGAAAACGAATAACTTACCACAAATACCGGCAGACTGTTGAAAGAGAGAAAGATGTTCTAAACTCTTACTTCCCACTCCTTCATTCAGCCCAGGACCGTTTATCAACATTCACTTCTCCTAGCATAACTCAAACAAAGTAACACAATTCTCATTTCCAGGGAAGTATGGGAATCAGTTGGGAGAACTTACATACAGATCATTTGTGTTGCTTGGAGCTTAAAGGTGAACATCACTAGTTGAAAACACTAGTAATTATTGCTGGCAGTGCTAAAGTGAACCGGGCTGTGACATCAACTCAGGAATATGCTGTAGCTGTTATCTGACTAAGTCAGCACTGTTAGAGCTAACGCTTTCTACGTATCTGTCGGGCATAATTATAAACAATAAAAACAGTAATTCTATACAAAAATACACCTTGAAAACAAGTGAAACAGGAAGCGTGTCCCTTGGTTTCCATCACATGTGTATTCTTTTTAATATCTAACGCCTTTGGTGTGCGGTACTGGTTGTAATTGAAATCTGAGAAAAATGAAGTTTTAGCCTAAGGCTGCTCTCTGCTATGGCTGGAAAACAAAATTGCTTTTGCAAATAGTCTTTAAGAATCCATTGACTGGGTTAAACCACTGTAAGTTTTTCTAATCCATTGCAATACCTTTAATGCATCAATTCCTGCTTGGATTACAGGTCCCAAGACTATTTCTGTATCTCTTGACTCTGCAAACATCTGTGGAATTTGCTCCAGTAAACTGTCAATGACACTTCGTGCCTCCTGGGCGTTAACAAGGAAGCCATCCAGCAGAGGCACAAACATGTCTTCAGTGTCTGACACAACCATCATTTGTGGCTGGGCAAGATTACTCTGGAATAAAAAGAAAGCATAAATATCATTAAAGACTAGAATCGAATGTCAACACTTCAGCATCTCCATGACTACATTTATTAAATCAAATCAATGCAATGCTATAATTCTAGTCTTTACAACATTTTGCCTAAGCAAAGCTTTTCGTGTCAAATAACATTATTATCTTTAATTACAGCCTGACTGTATGTTACCCCAAAGGTAAGGTAAATCGTTTAACAAGGGAAACTTTTGTTTTAATTCAAAAGCAAATGATAAACCCATGGCCCTCTGTGATTACTTTAACCCCCTCCCCCTCATCCCCATTTCCTCTCTTTCTTTCTGTCAATGCTCCAGACAACCTTCACTTCTAATCAACTAAGATATGCCTTCCGACCTATAAATACAGTACAGTTATCAAAAATATTACTAAACCTTGCTAGAAACATGAACAAATTAAAATAAATATAAGGGGGCATTAAAAACCACAAAACCACCAGAAAAAACTGCAAACAATTTTGATCAAATCCAAAAACTCTATAAAAACCTCAAATCAGAAGGTTTGTACTGCCTGAAAAACTGAGTTATTTTTTGCCAAAAAAAGAGAAAAACTTCAAAACGGACTTGCAAATTTTTGCAGACCTTACCTCAGTCTAAAATTACAGCACACTTTTTAATCAATAATTTAATCAAAAACAAAGAGAAAACAAGTAAAAGACAGTAAAACAAATCATTATAAATAGTTACCTTTACATTGTAGAAGTGAAGTGATGTGCTGTATGTTACAAATCCAACTCTAACCGATGATGTTTGCTGGTCAAACTCCCTGAAAGACAATAAAGAAATCATTTAACACAAAATCTTAAAAACCAATTGAAATTCAGCAAAAGTATCTAGAATAGCTTCAATACATAATTATTACAGACCAGCATCTCTAACTTGATTCGTTTGGGTGTTTTTTCTTAATTTATCTTTTCTGTCTTTGCTTTAATAATTTACCTACTGAATTATATTGTTAAACAGAAAAAATATTATTTACTTCTGTATTTTATAGCTCGATCCTGTACAAAACAATGTAAGTAACTTTTGATAAGGTTCTCAATATTGAAGGGCCTACTGCAAAAATGACATATTAAGTGACTTTGTATGAAACATTAAATTCTCCCAGTGGTTATTAAGAGATAACAAGGATAATGTAGGGAGAATTGAGAACTTTATGAAAAATCACTTACTTTGTTTTTGCACTATAACCTTCTTTTCTTTTCTATTCTCCCTTTTATCTCTCCAGAACCATTTGGAGATTTTATTTCATACAAAGCCACTTACCATGCATTTGCACTATGCTATTTAATTCCTGATTAAAAAAATTACCTTGGTAAGTGGTCGAGCAACGCCCCTAGTTCTCTCATCAACATCCTCACCATGCCACACTGTATGCTCTGGTATGATATGTCAATCATGAAGATGTACGCTGGCGGCTGAGGGGCTTTCTGATCCTGACGACAAAATCCAAACGAGCCTGTTAAAGTACTAGGCTGAAAATTTATCATTATCATCAAAACTTCTTACGTTTTTCGTACATTTTATGTAGGTGATTAAATTAAGTCGCATCTCAGGCTCAATGCTTTGTAGGGACATTGAATTAACTTCTAAAGTACAAAATGAATAGGCCATTTTGAAATTACACTCCACTGAACACAAACAAAACCCTGAAGTCGAGGCTAGGTAATCAGAAGTACTGCAAAACGGTATGAAAAATAACCACCTGGCAATTTGAAGGCTTTGTTTTTGTGCACAGTAGAGCGTAATTTAGAAATGGCCTATTATGTATGGCTAGTTTTTAAATATCATATACTAATAATTTTGTTTATATTTCATTGTATTGACTTTGTGCAAGAACTTTAAGTCCAATCTTCTATTACAGCTGACTTAATCGTATCAAAACTTTTTGAAAATGATTTATATATTTAATCAGCTAGACTTAAGAACAAAGTCACTTTAATTTGTGGCAACAGCAAATGTTGCAATGTATATCTCCCTATTTCTGATGCTGAACAGATATTACTACTACCTTGCAGTAGTCTGTTGTACACACAAACTCATAGGAGCCGCAGTGAAGCTCAGGTCTGTCGTAGAGATCAACCCTCAGGCCCTGATGATCCAGATGGCAGAAGTACTCTGGAGGCACTAATGAAACAAGGAAAACAAACACACTATTCTAGGTCCCCTGATCAACACACTTATGAGCTCTGATTGAATGCATTGCTTCTTACTGGTGCCATAAAACATACATTTGTGCACAAATACTTATTATGCTTCATTCTAGCCAAATATAGGTCCTGGCTTTTCTAAAGTACTCAAAATCTGAAAAGAGCAAAACCTTTTGGTTAGGAACGCTTTTCCAAGGGATAGTATTTTTAGTATCTAGCTTGATTAAACCAGTTCTTTTGAAAATAAACTGTCTTAATAAAACTACTAAACACAGAATTTAAGACGGTTACCCTGCTGTTTGAGCTTTGAAGGAAGTTTGCTTTTGAGAATCAAATTGAGGCTTTTTTGAAGCAACATGTATCAAATATAGCACCATTTATATAATGCCCAAAATTAGTCATTGACCATAAAAAAATGAATTTAGCTAACTGTTAATGATGCTTACCTTCAGAAGAGTAGGTACAAATATTACAAGAAAACCGTCTACCGCCATCAATGAACTGAACAAAAGGGTTGATGTATGCTCTGCATCTGTTACATCTCACTGGCCCATTGGCTCCATGGTCGACTATCCTTAGTGGTGCCTGATACAACAACAAAACATCAACACAAAGCATGTTAGTTATAGCCACATTTACCAACAAAAACTGTCCACTGATAACAAAACAGGTTCAACAAAGTGCTTATGGGATGGATAGATAACTGGTTAAAAGGATAGTCTGCTTGTGAAAGAGTAGATTGGTTGGTGGAGAACAAGCGGAGGAATGGCTGGGTACTAGGTGAATGGGAAGCTAAATGGGTGGATAGAGAATGGGCAGATGAATGGTTGGTTGGGTGTGTAACTAGTTCAATGGAGTTTCTTTTTCTTGTAGATCAATAGTCAGGTTGGTGTGTGGGTAACTTCATGCTTGTGTATGAAATGTTATGCACATGTGTAGGTGGAAGGATTGTGTTTTAGCTGTTTAGGCAGGAGGGTAACTCAGTGGTAAAATGAGAACATAGCTGGCTTAGTGGTACAGTACCTAGTAGGATATTTTGATAGCTGGGTGGGGTATGAATAGTCAGATCATTGGTGGATGTGTGGATAGCTCAAATGATGAACCACAATTTAAGGTCATTCCTCTATTTTGCATTGCGCAGCTCTTCTGCGCATTTTCACAATATTTATATTTGTACGGAAATTTCACATTTCACATGACTCAATTTTGCCTAACGATTCATGTATTCGCTGACTAGAATCGATTCCACTAACTTGGACACAAATTAAGGCGTACTTAACCACACTCGCCCCAGGCCCCTCGCAGAAAATACCGTTTTGATGCTAATTTT
>JAOBAT010007816.1:0-10495 GCA_026413305.1 Hydrozoanthus tunicans
AAATTCTGAGTCACTGACAGGAATCGAACCCGCAACCCTCTGATTACCGGTCAGATGCTCTACCCACTGAGCTACAGTGACTCAGAATTTTTTTCTGAGCTTTCAACCAGTGAATCATTAATTTCTTCAAGTTAATATCAAAGTCAGATTACCATTTGATAAAAGAATCGAAGCAAGTATTGGACATATTAAACGAGCAGTTTGTGAGACGTATGTCAAGCGGGAGTAGACAAGAAATTGACCAGTGACTCGGCTCCCCATGTGAGTCTCTTAGCTCAGTGGGTAGAGCATCTGACCGGTAATCAGAGGGTTGCAGGTTCGAATACCGTCAATGAGTCAGAATTTTTTCTGAGTTTTCAACTTGTGAATCAACAATTTCTTCAATTACTTTGAACTCTTTGAAAGAATAACCGTCTAATAAGCAAAAGGTTTGAGTATAGAAGAATTTCAGTCATAATTCTTAATCAGTCAACCATAATTTGATCGATGGTTTGAAGAAAAGAATTCTCTGTTTCATGGCCAAAATGTGTGTGGATTTGAAAAGATTTGCTTGTAAGCATTACACCAGCTGAGACCCGCCTATTGCATCGTGTATGACCGGTGTGATTAGAGAAATTTAATCAAACCTAAGTCCTGCAATGTACAGATGTCTCTATTATGAACGACGTTAGGCAGAAAATTCTACAGGGTAGACCTAGAACCTTGCTTGTTAGAGTAAACTTCGGGGGGGCGGGGGAGGGGGAACTGCATGTGTAACATACCTCTTTCGGAGCATTTGGGCTGAAGCATAAAATAACAGTGTGGGTTCCCTGTGGTTCCACTGTCCGAAGGGCATTCAGTATCTGGAACGGTCCATGCGGATCCAATACCGAGGAATTAAGCTGAGTAAACGAGTTAGGACTAACACAACAATACCACTACCATATGAGAAAACACTTTTGTTCTTGTAAAAATGGTGAATTTCTCTTTCTACAAGTTCATCAATCTAGAAATCCAACGACAAGTCCATGACACAGTTCAAAATTCCAGTCAAGAAATCAGCGACGGCTCCACTATAAGTTTCGAAATTCAAGAATAAAATAGAGGGGGTACATTCAACAGAAGAGATCAATGACGATTTCCCAGATCTAATGGAAATCCTGTTGTTAAGTCTACTGCAACTTGGTTACACATGGAAAACATCTACCACTAACGGCTATAATCCAGAAGTAATTTGAAGTAATTCCACTCACAATGACAACCGATTGTATTTAGAAAATCTAAAAAAGAGTAAGAAAATACTTTAAAATCAGAAACATATTTCGTAATTCGCCAACAGTATTCAATAAAAATGTTAAAAGGTGTGAGCTGGTTTTCATAAAAGCGTACTATACGTCCACCGGAAAATAAACATGCGTGATTGATTGTTCTTATTGTTGTTGTGGAAGTAACTGCACATGAATTTTTCCAATATGTATAGGACGAATCACAAAATAGTACTAAGATTGTATTTGCCAATGACATGAGTGATTCTTGGAAGAAAGGTGAGCCATTGATCGCTTTCCTCGGGTCAATTTAGCGCGAGCGATACGATCGCTCGTCTTAAACGGCAAGCCCTGTAGTTGTTGTCACCTAAATAAAAGAAGTAACAAGACTTGAGAGAAATATGGACAGGTAATAACAGAAAGAGAAGCCTTGCCCTTGTGATTCCTCTTGACATGCTTCCAGCACTGGATGTAACGCATGAGAGAGAGAATTAGGGTCCTATTCAAAAGATGAAAGAAGGATGATGACGACAACAATGCTGCGTTCGTTACTAGGTTTAAAGGATACCTCCAGAGGTTCATCTGATATATTTTGAACAGTGATGCTTTTGATTCTGGACTGTCCTGTTAAAATGTTAAAGAAGAAACATACATCAGTTTACCTTGAAAGGCTTTATCTTGGATTATCTCGACAGGCCTTAATATATGACTACCTGAAAAGGCCTTCATGTTGAATTACTTTGAAAAGCCTTGATCTTGGATAACCATGGATTGCCACGAAACACATTAATCTTTGATTGACTTGAAAGGTCTTCATATTGTTTTGCCTCAAACGTCCATTATACTAGATTATTTTGAAAGACCTTGACCTTGGATTACCTCGAAAGACTACCTCAAAAGGCTTTGACCTTCGATTAGTTCAAAAGGCCTTAATCTTGGACTAACTCAAAATGCCTTCACGATATTGAGTTACCTCGACAGGCCTTGCTCTTAGATTACCTTGAAGGGCCTTAAGTTTGAATTTTTACGTTCTGGTGCTATCCTCAGTAAGACGAAACCCTGTCCTACTCTTGCAAAAATGTCTGAAAGTATCTTGAAAGTCCAAATTGGAAACTATTCGACAAATGCCTGACACTTTCAAAAATGCCAACTGGCATACTAGTATTCCAACTAAATTTCTACAAGCAAACAAAGCAAAAAATATTTGGTACACACCAAAGGCTGTAAACAATAGAAAAAACCTACCAATAGAAACGCTTTCAAAATCGGCAAGTGTTCTTCCACTTTCGGACAGTACCACAAGGGCTGGACGGACTGCAGGGCAGTGAACTTCAAGATACAGCGTGTTGTGGACGCTATAAACAAACATTTACGCAATTTATTGATTAATTTATTGCGGAGTTTACTCTCCCTAAAGGTGGTCAGAGGTCTGACCGAAAACACGCAGGTGTTCAATTCTTTAGGTTTTACAACTTTGAACAAAAGATTCCGCGTTTTGTCATAGTCATACTCCCGTCTTTATAGTGGAGAAGCATAATCGGACGAACTACAAATGCTTGCCTTAGTTCGTCCAGAGGAATATTTCGTCTTTAGTGTAAAAACAGTCAATTGTAGCTTCAAAGTTTAATTAGCCCTTATGCTTTCAGTTGAGGTGGACAGTGGCGGAATATCTACTAAGTGGCGAACGCTCGAGGTAGATATTAGTTAAGCCACTATCAACCGAAAAAGAAATAAAAAAAGTGTTACAATGCAACTTCTTGCAGCCCTTACAAAAATCAGTAGACCACTTACCTGCACGAGAGCGACCCAGGTTGAATACACTGGCCTGACGCTACAAAACATGGGATGACGAAACTCGAGAAGGAATTGTCAAACTGCCGCATGAGCGCCAAGTGAGCTGACTCGTAGTTATCCGAACTGTGAAGAAAGAGAAAAATATCAGTAGGGTAGATACTCAGTTTGTAAGGAAATAGTTAGGTGTTGATCATTCTAGTGTCTTGTAAAGACGATCATGTACCATTAAATACAAATATAACACACGTTAAAGTGTATCGTGTTTTATCAATAAACGTCCTTTCGAATGATTCAAAAGGGACAAAAAAAAATCCTCATTGCTTATTCAAGATTAGGCGTTTGTTTGAGCGTGGGGGAAATGACGTCTTATTACAAAAAAACAACTCCTTTTGGTTGATTAAAAAAAAAGAATAAACATATTCCCTTTTTTGAGGTGAGGTGCTCGTTTGAATGGGCGGAAACTATGTTCATTGCGTATGGAACAAACATATTTCCCATGCAAAAAATAGATTATTTGGCTTTACTAATAATTAATAAACACTGAGCTGAGGTTTTAAACTTTTTGTTCGGTAAACAATACTGATTTTTCGTGTTCCCAACAACATTATGCTGTACGTATTGGTCCATTTAGATCTCAATCAAAATAATTTTTTTAGCAAAGCCAATCTGAAAATTCCCCTCCTAAAAACCAACGCATGCCCAGAAATCTTGTACAGAAAAAAAATGGTACCTTCCAAATGTTTTAACACAAACATTTCACCCAAACGCAAGCTTTGTAAATAATTTGCTGCATTTTAAAGAGTTTATTTGTATTTTTTCAAATTGCTATCAGTTAACTCACCCTTCCACGACATCATCTGTCGTAAAAGTCTTGACTGGTTGTGTAGAGATCTTGGTGCTAGAGGGCGTGATCGGGGTGGTGCCTCGCTTGGTTGGGGAGGTTTTTGCGCTTTTTCTCGGTGCTTTACCTCCTTTCTTTTTCTGTAACGTTTTAAAAATCACCCTTTGTTATGTGATATAGCACACACAACTAAAACTAATGCATGTCGAACCGCACTAAGAACTGACTTACAGTATCATGGCGTTATACTGTTTATGAAAAACAACAAGATTTGGAAGAACAGCGAGGGTACGAGGTACGCATTTTATTGCGAAGTCGGAAGTCGGAAGTGTCCATCGGAAGTGTCCAAACTTTGCAATAAGAAGTGCCTAAGTTTTGCAATCGAAAGTGCCCCAAATTTGCCATCAAAAGTTTCCCAATTTGGCTATCGGAAGTGTCCCAGTTTCGCCATCGGAAGTATCTCAATTTTTCTATCGGAAGTGTCCCAAACTTTGTCAGACGAAATGCTATTTCTTGTCGAAGGAGTCTCGTCACGTTCAAAATGGCTTCGCCTCTCAGGCGCAAAGCCATGCAACGGAACAACAAAGAAACTGCGATTACCTTGTCTGAAGACTGGTCAGTGGCCTTCTCAACCGGAGAAGCAGCTTCCTTTCTTTTTCTTTCTGCCCCAGCCTCCCGTTCCATCATCCTCACTGCCTCCTGCTTTACTAGGATTGATTCTAGTTTAGGGGTGAATGTCACGTGCACAATGCATCGCTACAGTATGAAGAAAGCGCTTCATTAGTCAATACTGCATTTTAAGTAATGTAAAAACTAGGGAATCTTTCCTTGTTCTGCGGCATCTCACATTTCCCACGCCAGAATGCTTTGAGAACACATTGACCAGTAAAGAAACATGGTTTTCAAGTAAAAAGCAGTGAAACTTGTTAAATAAAGCAACATTTTTTGTGCTATAACAGCTAAGCCAATGATAGAACTCCAACACAAAAAGCAAAGAAAACCTTTTGATTTTCAATGTTCCCCATGTATAACTTTTCTTAAATTTAAAAACAGAAGTGTTTCAACAAGAAAGGAAAGCATCAGCTTACTTACGAAGATATTGTCCACTTTTAAAATTTAGCCAATCAGATCAACAGTTTAATAAACCACAATTAGCACCTTTCTGCATTCAACTGCCGTTGACCTCCCTAGTTCCTACTCGGATCGTCACTCAGTACATTGCACGTCAAATTTCTAGGGCCAATGAAAAAACCCTTCGAGTTGATTGGCCGAAAATCGGTGCAGTAACTCTCTGTACAGGACGGGGATAATATTGGACCGATTTCTTATCACGCGAGCGCACAGACATAATCGTTTGTTTTATTTTTTCTATTTCAGGAATTTTAGTAGCAAAGTATGTACATCACTTTTCTAGAATTTTACCCTTCATTTATTGTGAAGAAACAGAGAACCTGAAAACCCCTCACTGATTTCAAGGATGGTTCTGGAAAGCATATAATACCTCTTGACAATTCCCTGGAACTCTAAAAGTAGAATCATCTTTAGAGTAAGGAGAGTCTGAAAATCCCAAACTATTCAGGAAACGAATAAAAAATATTCTAAAAAAATTCCAATTCCTCCTACCTGTCCAGGCATCACTGTCCCAACTGCAGGAGAAATGGTCAGTGGAGTATCTGGAGGGACCGCAAATTCAAATGATGTAGGGCCAACCTCAGCTATTGGTCCAGTGCCTATCCTAGGCACTGGGTGGGTGAACTCATTGCTACTCGTGTGGTTGTTGGTGACTTCAATGTGAGTCTCGGATCTGTCACCAAGAGCGGTGGCCTTCATTTGAATCAGCGAGTGGGAGAGTTCCAAAGGTGGTAAAACACCGATAGCACGACAGCTTATCTTGAACTCGCGTCCGATTCCCGTTTTACACGTCAAATCAAAAGCATACTCCTAAAAACGGCACAATCAAAAAAACATTGAGTCGTTTAAGCCCGTAGCATATATGAAATTTGAGCTTTCTGAAAAACCCACGAGTGTAAATAAACTCCAAGTTGAACGAGAAAAGTCGTATAATTTCCTTTTAATAATATACATGAAAAAATTCTGAAGACAACTTGCCGGAAGTGACGAACGACGCGCGCATTTGTCGTGTGATGAATAATTTAATTTTGCAACCCATAACAATTTACAAACTGCTCAGTTGCGAATCTTCAGTGGACAGTTCGAAGCAAATTTTCAAACGGCCAAGTTCTGAAACTCAATGAGGGAAATGTTTTCAAGTTTGGATACAATTTGTGTTTTGTTAAGATTTTTTTGCGCTTTGTTAAGAAAATATTGCACTGCTCCCGTGTATTATTTGTGAGCATATTAAACTAGCACGACTAACGAAACTGCTAATACCTTTGCTTTCTTTGCGCTGAATATAATGTCTACCTCAAGATTCTCAAGAGGGAGTAATGTTCCAAAGCCATCGTTTGGCTGCACATCTACAGTCTGAAAAAGTATAACAGAGTTCACCATTAGCTTTCTCATCCTTTCCTAGAATCTCCTTTTGTTAAAACGAGAGAACATAGAAATGAGGATGCAGCTTTCCGACCTGGATCTCAGTTTAGGAAAACTTTGCTTTTGACGCAATGGTGAGTTCTCCCAGCTAAGACCCATACTGTACACAGAACATATTTGAAACAACTTTGTTTGGTCGATTTCCAATTTCTCAATACAAGATGTCTTACATTGTACGAGTTATGTAAGGAGAAATTACATGTTGATAAACTAACTGGGACTGAAATGAAGAAGGTGAATCAACTTGGTATGTAGAAATACCATAAACTAAATATCAAGTTAAAACGAATTGATTAGAACTAGTAGTTTAAGTGTAATGGCGTGACAAATATACAAAAGTAGCGTGACAAGTATATAAGGGTGACGTGACAAGTAAGCAAGAGCGATGTAACGAAAGTATCATACCTCTGGTACACCACAGAATCCAAACTTTTGAGGCAGTATCGACTTGTTCATGATGGTTATTGTTTGGCGCACAGACTCAAATACTGTGCAGAAGCCAAAGTCGAACTCTGCATGGCTAAACTCAATATCTGAAGACGTTACCATGGCACGAACAGTAAAAGGTACTGGTCGAGTCTGGAGGAGAAAATAAAAAGATCATAATAAGAACAAACCCTCATTAGGAACAAGGTTTGTTACATGCGAAAATAAAAGATTCATTTTTCTTGTTATTCAGCTGCATTTACCCTATGACCCGTTTATTTAAACTCCGACTGGAGAAGAATCGACCAAGTATTGAATTACCTGTTTTTGTACCTAAGATCAAATTCAGGGAAAATTGGATATTGTTCAAATTAGCAAAGGTTCTGTTATACAAGTTCGATTTATAATAATAAACAGTAATCGCAATAATAATAACAATAACAATAATAATAGTCAACTTTATTTCAAGAGGGTGACACTTGAAAGTAGGACTGATAAACTATAAAGTATATACTTAGAAAAATAATAAAAAAAATAAAATAGATGAGATACTTATATTCAATACATAGGTACCGTGGACCAGCTGTACATAAATCATGGTGTGGCAAGTGTAACAAATCTATCAAATAAAATGGCAGGTAAACATAGCCCTACCTGGTCGGCGACTCTTATAACCATTGGTGCCTCAAGTAACAGCGTCTCCTTATCGAAACACGTGACGCATTCCTCAGGCAGACTTTGCCTGCGCATACAAAACCAATAAATGAATAAATTTGTTCAAGTGTGTGGTTTACTAGACAGAGGAATCGGCTAATACACCAGCAAGTTTTAGAATTTGAAAAAAAAATCCGTTTTGTTTCATGACATTTTGACTAAATCAATCATGAGTTAATCAACCAATCAATCACTCAATCAATATTCTTCATCATATCGTAAACAATATTATCCTTATCAACTTCACCATCAGAAATCGGTTCGAGGAAATGAGAAGCAGATGAGATCTGCTCCTCGATGTACAACAAACTCATGGCTAAATACTTCGGCCACACTAAGCTGCTCCCCTAAACTTGTCAAGGTGAAGAGGGTTCTCTGAGGACGTCTTAAGGGACCAGTGATTAGGTATAAACTCATTTGTCGTCAAATCCTTTGATCGGCCCAAGGACAGAACAAATTTCTCTCAATGAATGGAAAATAAACCTTAGACCATACATAATATAAGTTTGAGAAGTTCAGTGAAAACCAAGACACATCTTGAAAGAGGTTTTACCTGGGTAAAAACTTGAGCTGGGCGGAGAACTGCGACTCGGCCTGTATATAGGCTGTCTTGGGGAGCAGTTCAAGATGGTTTTTCAGCTCTTTGCAGACTTCAAACTTGAGCCTCAGCGCTGAGGTCGCCCTGAAATGTGGTTGAACAGAATTTCTTTGTTGAAAACAAAAATCTCCTCGTTTGATACTGATGAGAAATATTGACTACCGCCTCAAAATCAATAGTTAGTTTTTGCGTTTAAGGAAATGGCTGAATCGATTTATTTCGTGAATTTCCTTTTCCGAGATACTGTCGTGAAACCAGTCACTATTTTAAGAGATTTCGCAAAACAGTAAATAGCCTTGGGTATTTACTGTTTCAGGAGCCAATCAGAGCGCGCGAAAAAACTCTATTCACTAATTTGGTATATACTAATCAGGGATATCGCGAGTTGTGGGAGCCAATCAGAGCTTGTGAAAACGAATATCGATTGCTTTGGTAAACAGTAATAACAAAATGAGTAAGGGTTAGCAACTGTGATATAGTGGTTCATTCGATAATAAACCTGTTGATTGGTCTTGCGATTAAGCATTTCAATAGCACTTAAAATTGTTAGATGTTTCAGCTTCATTTGACAGCTAGGGGTCATCCCACGGGTTCTTTTATTCTTGCCTTTACCTACACTCTACCTCTCGGCTTGGACTTGTTTCCTATATTGTTGTCGACAGAAGTTTAATGTTTGTAGTAACAATAGCTTCTCATCACTGACCTATTGTTGACAAGGATGGAGTCTTGATAGAGCCTATCATACATGCAGATTTTCAGGTCTACAACCTAAAAGTAAAAAGAAGAGAGTATGAGAGTATGTAATAACTTGGTTAATCTTAGAAGAAGAAAAAAGTTGCCACGAAGACAACTTAACAAAACTGAATTCAGTCAACGTCATTGAGGGAAGAAGGGGGTAAAGAAACAACTTCAGCAAACTATTATCTGCAAAAAATTGTTAAAGGTTGACTTGTGATTAAACCTTAAAACTCTAACGTTTTCGACTAAAAGGTCATCACCAGAGTACAGTCAAGCTTCCTTTGGCACTGCCCTTAAATGTCCGTCTTACAGAGACCTGAATTACATTCCTTGAGAAAACGGCATGGACAAAGGTTTGATGTCCGTTTTACATGGAGGTGTCCGTTTTATCTACGTGTCCATCTTGAGAGGTTCCACTGTATACACATATAGGTGGGTATATACTCCTGAAGACTTTTTAGGTGGAAACGTTAAGAGTTTAAAGTTTTGATCACTAGCCAGCATTAAACAATTAGTGTTTTTTGCGATTTCAATGATATTATCTGCAAAACTATTTACACCAATTAACGTGCAAATATCGACAGGCCTGGATATTTCAGAAATTGTCGGAAACCAGTTTTCGGTTTTGTGCATTTGATTCATGGGACACTGTCGGAAACCACTTTTCGGTTCTGTAAATTTTGATCATGGGAAACTTTTTTTTCTATAAAGAAGACTATAAAAAAGCAGGGTTGGAATTTTATAATAAATGTTTTTCTGGTAAGCAAACATTACGCGTGCATCTTTGACAAAATGTAAAATACATTTGCTCCTGTAGATTGCAGTTCTTTAAATCTTTGAGAGTTCTAAACAACCATTAAACTTATAGGAATTTAAACAACAACGACACAAAACAACAGTTTATTGCCATTTTTACAATTTTTTTTTCAACTGATTCTGTTCATATCGCCATCGGAAACCATTTTTCGGTTCCGTCATTTTGCCAGCACGTAACCGACACGTAACTGGAAACGATCGTTTCCGTGAAATCTTCAGGCCTGTATCGAGAAGTACCACTCTTGCTTTTAGAGCTCGATAGTATTACCGTTGTAAGGGAGAAAACTACCGCATGATCTATCTCGATTTTCTAAAAACAACTTTTAAAAGCAATCTTAAGGATACATACTTCTCTCTCAACCCAAACTGGCACATCGACCCCTGTACCGCGGGCTCGGATCACCATCTAGCGAGTAACACAGTAACGTTAAGGTAATTCCCCAGTTTTGCATTGCGCATCTTTACTGCGCATGTTAGAAATTTTTAAATGTTGGCACATTTTTGTCATATTCTATTGAATGTTGAGCTCTCGAAGACATATCAGAAAAAAGAATGCAAAAAAGTAGTTTTCTTCATAATATATGGGGCTTTTTGTTTAACTCGTTCCAGTTTCCCCTCGGAAATGGGATAAAAAAGCACATGTTTTGCCAGTTTTCCTGGAGTTTCTCTTAAACAATCACGGGTACCCCACAATTTTTTTTCGTCAATCAGTCAAATTTCAACAGCACTCTCTGAAGAGAAAAAATAGGAAAAATCTGAGTGTTGCAAGTG
>JAOBAT010007827.1:0-10495 GCA_026413305.1 Hydrozoanthus tunicans
TGATATACAAGATTGTTAAATATCAGTATATTTAACAATCTTGTATATCAGCTTATCCTTTATCTTAAGCAAGAGAGAGGGGTATAATATATGTACACCTATATGTATAAATGAACAACATTCAGAATAGAGTGCTTGTTAATATTGAGAAAGGTAAAATTGTTTGAGGTGCTTTGTAAAAAGCTGTTTTGTTGGTTTTGATCTAAATGATAACCAAATATTGTTCCAAAAGTATTAGTCTTCAACTGTTTTAAGCAGAATTCTAAAAGTTACAAACAATTTTAGCCGATTTGTAGTAAAAAAAAGATGATCGTTGCTGAAAACATACCAAACTCCTACAACAACAACCAAATTTTAAGTTGAATACAAGACTCTAAATAGTATTAACTCGCCGAAACAGTTTCCCAAAAACTAGTTTTAGTGTATACTTCTTCTGATTGATTCTTACTGATTAAAGTCCCTGTCAAGCTTATTTTTTTAAGTTCCAGATGAAAAGTAGAACCTTTAATAATAGTATATTTTTGAAAATAAAACCTTTTCTCGCCGTTCCTATTACAATTTTTAGACAAGAAGCGTGTAATGAAGACGTAGCACGAGGCATAAAGCAGAGACAATCAAAAAATTCAATTCTGGTTACAATAGTCACATTGTTATAACTTAAATCAATGAATTATTCCCTTGAAAATGTTTTAGGGCATTTTATTAGAGAAATGAAATTTTTTAAACAAAGACCACATAACTCACTGCTGCTACGTCGCAGGTTACCAGTCCCCGGCCTGCTCGGTCAAATTTAAATTCCGATCTTTTTTTGGTTAAAAAGCATACTTAGTAATGTAATTTACTAATGTATTTCTTTCCAGTTCACTACTCAAGCCTTTCTAGTTGAAACATTTCTGTTTTTAAATTTAGGAAAAATTCCACGTGGGAAACATTGAATGTTAAAAGGTTTTTTTTTTCTTTTGTTTTGGAGTTCTAAGTTCTATTTTTTTACTAAATTATTATAGCACAAAAGAAGCATTGCTTTAAAATAAAGTTAAACATGAAATGCCATATAGAACAAAGGTTCCCTAGTCCTAACACGGAACACTTCTCAAATCTTTGTCTAACACTAACACGCTTTAAAATAAAGTTTCGCTGCTTTTTACATTAAAACTATTGTACACGGGTTAATGTATTTTGTTCAGTGCGAAAATTGAAACATGAAATGCCATATAGAACAAAGGTTCCCTAGTTCTAACACGGAACACTTCTTAAATCTTTGTCTAACACTAAAACACAAGGAGAAGTTTTTCGAAAGCCGGAATCTTTATTTTTAGGATTTTACGCAGAAGTGTGAGGAGAGTTTTTCTCCTCATGAAAAATGAGCGGCTCTTTCTCGCTCCCGGCAGACATTGCGTCGTCGAGCCCACGAAGGTCTTTAACTGGCTGTCGTTTTGTTATCTCTGGTGGTCTGGACAAAAACAGTTAAAACATAAATGAGTTGCTCTGATAAATACCAAAAACGTCTAAATTTTTAAAGTCACTACAATGTAAACAGCTCGAGTTAAGAGTTGCAGACAACCGAAAACAGGGAACCTCGTTCTTGTTGTATGGCGTAAAAATAACAGAAAGAAAATTATTCAACGAAAAGAAAACCATTTTAGTCAAGGTTAGCCACTCTTTTGCAAGCTACAACAATTATAGAAAAGAGCATAAAAAAGACAAACAAACCATTTATGCCTTGGCTCTTGGACATTAAACGTAACTCGACAGCCTGTAATAACAGTTGGTGCTTGTCCAGTGATATACATGAAAATGGCGAGAACCATCAACGCGAGCCCGCCAATACCGAACCAGCCCGCAATAACAGTCGGCACTTACCCCGGCAGTGTTACAAATGAAAATAGCAAGAACTATGAACACGAGCCCACCAATGGTGTAACAGTTGGCGCTCAGTGATACACATGAAAATGGCGGGAACCATAACCGCGAACCCGCCAATACTGAACCAGCCCGTAATAACAGTTGGTGCTCAGTTATACACATGAAAGTTGCGGGAACCATCAACGCAAGCCCGCCAGCAGTGAAACAGTTAGCGCTTACCGGGTGTTATAAATGAAAATGGCGGGAACCATCAACGCGAGCCCGCCAAAACTGAACCAGCCTGTAATAATAGTTTGCGCTCAGTGATACACATGAAAATGGCGGGAACCATCAACGCAAACCCGCCAACACTGAACCAGCCCGAGTTTAAAAGTTGGCGCTCAGTTATACACATGAAAACGGCGGGAACCATCAACGCGAGCCCGCCAATACTGAACCAGCCCATAATAACAGTTTGTGCTCAGTGGTACACATGAAAATGGCGGGAACCATCAACGCGAGCCCGCCAGTACTAGTGAAACAGTTAGCACTTACCCGGTGTTGTAAATGAAAATGGCGGGAACCATCAACGCAAGCCCGCCAATACTGAACCAAGTGCTCACGTGAGCTTGAGGGTGCCACTGGAAAGGTTCCTCCTGAAACATGGTCCAGAATATGAAACCCAGGGGGGTCACCAGCGACTGCAAGTTTTAGAGAATATATTAGTTTTTAAACTTAAAACACATGAAAATAACAAAAATCGTCTAAGATAACTCTACGTATAACATATCCAGACTAAATCCTATAACCTGATTTGCCGCCGAGAGGGAATAGAAAGGTTATCTGGTAATGATCCGCAGACATTCCAGTTTTATCTCTCCATTTTATTTCGCTTCCTTTTTTCAAAACTTTGAACTATTATTAAAATTAAAAAAAATAACGAGCAACTTATTTTAAACCTCACTTGACGGGGCTGTTAAATACAATTCAGTAAAAGACGTCTATTAAGTTTCAGTTAAAATTCAAAAGCTAGATTTGAAAAGAAGAGTCTTCAGACTAGATTTAAAATTACACGTGTTATCTATTTTGCGGAAATACTATGTGGAAGATCATTCAAAAGTTTTGCAGCTGCAACAGTAAATGATCTATCGCCATAGACGAGAAAGATCTACTCTTTATATACAACGATTTTCGGACCGTAAATTTTCGGGCATTTAATTTCGGACAAGAAACTTTCGTAAATAAATATTAATAATAACAAATTTTGGATAAACGACGACACTAAAATAATATTCTTTTAAAAGTTTTTTAAAATTCATCATTTAAACTCAACTCGGACAAGAAACTTTCGGAGATTTTAATGTCAATGATTAAAGCCGACTGTATTAACTTTGACTAAACGCTCGCGAGATGTTCAAAACCAAATCACTACTTTTATGAAAAGAGGAGGATGCCTGAACACTAGGGTGATAAACCATACTTTCTATAGAAGTAATCAAAATATTTAAGCAATAACAGGGTGGCGAGTGACTTTCAAGATTTTTATTAATTCACCCAACATTCCCTCCGAGTGCAACAAAAATAACAATGCACTGGAAATGCGTTTTCTTGCTTTAAAATCGAACAATTTAATGACCTGAAGTAAATTTTTTTGGACGGTTAAATTTCGGGCCTATTCTTTATTCGAAATTTAATAATAATAATAAAAGTCTTTATTGTAGTTACCGTGACGATGGCTAGTAGAGTTGCTCCCTCAGCATAACGCATAAGGTTGGCCCCGCCCACATAGGAGAACACATACATCGTGATAAACATGGCACCTCGTGTGCCACATACGGGACTGCAGCCCGCTCCGCCAAAAAAACATTGGATTCCGAACCACCAACTGTGTCATTGACATAAAACAAAAAAATAAATGTTTCTAGAAGGCAACTTTGCTAAAGCAGATTTTTACACACTTATCTTATACTTACTTTTTTACTCACCTTTATGGGGGCAAAAAGTCCCTTATTATATACTTTTTTGATATGCCTTATGCATGTTTACGTCAAACACCCCAAAGACTCGCTTTCGAATCACGGAAGTGTGAATGTTTTCATAAAATCCCAAAGCATCCACAAATTAAAAGAATTCCTTCGTGAACACGGTTTGTACGTGCAAAATGCTCACACCTATTTCTTGAATACGAGACTTGGGGGTGAAATTGACTAGTTTGACTTCAACATGCATAAGGCCTATGTCACAAAACGTTGCTGGGCAACTTAACTCTAGTTTGCCCATGCAAAGGATACAGGTAATGAGTAAACATCTTCATTAGCAAAGGTTATTTCAAGAGTGTTTATAAAGAAAGACAACAATACCAATGACAATATTGATGAAATGTTGAAGGTGATGTGATAAGTGAACAACGAGTTAATAATAATGATGTTGATGATGATTCTAGATCTCATCACCAGTCCAAGTTTGACCCGAATTCATCCAAAGATTATGGATTAACAACAGAATTCAAAGTAGTGAAAATTTGCCTGTACATGCAGTGACTAATTTTTATATATAATTGTCATATTTCCTGTGAATAATGAGTGTAAATAAAGTTGTTGTTGTTGGCGTCATAATTTGAAAACATTAAATGTATTAAAATACCTCGAGAACCACAAAAGATTCTGTCAATTTTTTTTCACAGCTATTCATCATTTATAAATAATTAGCAAGGTATAGATAACAAAGTATTTCATGTCATAGACAATTTAAGTTGCTCATAAAAACACACAGGGAGAATCTGTAAACCTCAAATTTGACATAACTAGTATTGTTAGAATAAAGAAGAGTTTCACAAAATGCCGCCTTTTCTGAGCCTCTCTTTGCAGTGTTAAATCCGCTAGGTATGTGGTAAAATGTAGGGTTGCCATCTTTTTCAGTATGGTCAAGATACAAGTTAAGGACAATCCTTCTGTATCAGTTTTCTACAAAGGAGGTGAGTTTAATAAGTTTTTTGTGTTTTGTGTTTTGTTTTTGTGACATTTTTGACTAAAGGAGTCATGGGCAAACAGGCACTAGGACTTGAGGTCCCCTTTAAGGTCAGCCGACCAGGACCCTTGGTTTAATGTCCATATCTGAGAAGACACAAAGGTCTTACTGTTTGCAGATGTTAGAACAAAGGTGTAGCACCTTATTCTCAGTTATTTTAAAACCCTGAGTGAAGGTCCAGCACCAGGAATAGAACCCAGGCTTCCTGCACAAAAGACTGACGTCTTACCAACTGGGATAACCAGGTGGCAGTTAAAAACAAAAAGCAGAAAAAAGCATACTTCTTGCCAAATTGGTGGATGTTCTCGGCATTCCCAAAGCCTGGTATAATGTCAACCCAAAACATGGCACCTGCCGAAAGTAGTTGGTACAATGATGTCCAAAACAAAAGGTATACAATATTTACTCCCTTCCTGGATGAGTGGTGCTCCATCTTGAGGCCTTTCTCCTCTAGAACATTCATTACAGCTGCAGGGGTCTGGGGAGAAATAAAGAGACTGTATCATGCAAGAAAAATAATTTGCTAGTCAACCACCTTTTTCCTACTCTCTGAAATGGAGTCCTGTTTCTATATTCTAAATAGCATGATGAACCTAAATCACTAACATATATAATTTGTCACCACTGTCAATTATCAATCATTAGTTTTGTCATCATGTTTATTATTTTACTATAATCAATATCTTCATAATAATTTTATTATCGTTAATACTCATCGTTCTATCACTAGTGCTATCATCAACAGCACCGGGGGGGGGGGAGAAGGGGTTCTTCCTTACATGGGCTATACTATTATGTGCAGCCCCAAAGGGTATGGTTATCAGCCGTTTTGGTCATAAATAGGGTATCGATTTTGGCCATTTCGCCGTGTTTTTGGCAGTAAATAGGGTATCAGTTTTTGTACCCAGTCTTAAATTCGTTTTATTTAGAGGAAGCCACTTAAAATCAATTACTCATCATGCCCCACTCAGGTCATAAACAGGGTAGGGAAAATAGCAGATCTAAAGTTTGGTCATTGGGAAGCAGGCCATACACCCCAACCTATATTTGGGGGGAGTACTCCCTCCCCCCACCAGGCAACAGCAACAACAATCATCTGCATCAATAATGACTTTCCCCAACTTAAACCCTGACTGACACTTTGACCATCCTGTAGAAGTGTATGAACTCACAAGTCTCTCTGTCAACTGTATATTTTAACTAATCAACTACACACAATCTCATTTACAGATCGAACTTTACCATTCTCATTAGAGATAAGTCCTTGACAAAAATTTTGTACAAACTTTCATTAAGGTACAGAAATCAAGTTTTCAAAAATTACATAATTTTCTGTCCCATACCAACAGGGATTTGAAATTTCATTTTAACTCATATACTTTTAACTAGCCTTTTTGAATCCTTTCTTATCAAGCTGTTTTTAAAGACTAGACATATACTATGTACTGTAGCAATTTGTAATACCTGTTGCAATTTCAAATAGAACCCTTAGCTTGCACAGTTTGTAATAAAGTGAGACATTACATGTACAATTGGTAATGGCACAGTCGCAATTTGTATGTTGTTGCAAATTTTGTTGAGGTGCTCTCATAAATTAATTGTGACAGGTGTTACAATTACTAGTTAGTCAAGTTGGTAAGGTGCCAGTCTGTCATTTGAGGCCCAGGTTCAATCCTTCACTCAGGGTCTTAAAGTAACTGAGAAGAAGGTGCTGCCTTAATTTGCTCTTAATATCTGCAAATGGTTAGACCTTGCAATTGGATTTATTAGGATGATAAACTTAAAAGAACCCATGCACAATATTTGTCAAAAAAGAGTAGGGTGATCCCAGTACAGTGTCGTGGCCTGTCAACTACTAGATGATGGCAATTCTTGACTGAACATAAGCAAATCCAAGGGCTGTATACTGACTATCTAAAACCCTCAATAAAATACTGAAGTTATCTGTGGGTGCACTTGTATAACTTTTATTGTATTGTACTTACAAATCCCAACATGAAGCAAATTGGCCATAGAACTCTGGCCACACCACTTGCCCCGCCTAGGTCTTGCTTGCCATTTGGATCAAGATCAGGAAAGATTGTAGGTAGAAGGCAAATGAAGAGCGCCACAACCACAGCAATTGCACAAACAAATTTTCGTAAGGTTGGTACTTTGTGCAGAACAAAAAACCTGTTGTAATGAAGAGTCTAGGGTAAAATTTCCATACTCATCCATACTTAATCATGTATACAGTATTAGTAATGGCTGCCAAACTTTCATGCAGTTTATGTTCGCCAAACTCCACATTTTCATTTCAGGAATTAAAAGATATAATCCTTACCCCAACCCTAACCATTACTCCTAACCTTAACAGTGATTAATGGTTGCTCGTAAAGTGAGGTTTACCTCTGGTATTTTGGTTTGAAGATCAATAGCTTTGTAATGAAGTATGGGTGAGTATAAGAAAATTAAGCAGGGTCTGGAGTCAAACAACTTTAATCTTAACTCTCTTGAACTCATAAGAAATTTAATTGTTGAACTCTTACATAATTTATCACTGTCCAACCATCCCAATTACCTGAATACTGATATAAAACATATGCTGAAAAATCCCAATATTGACTTGCAATTGTGTTGTGATATTTTTGTCAAAAACTCTTTAAAGTTTTGTCTTCTTCGTATCTGTTATTTGTGTCAGTCTCCCCAGGCCCTCCTGCAGGTAGACTCACACTAATAATGATTGCAGTTAGGTTTTCCAAAATTGCAATTAACCTTAAAAAATGACTACTTCAAAAATATTTCAAATGATATTAGTCCAACAAATGATATTGATAAACACTTCTTTTCAAATTGAATGAGGAACTTTGAACATTTAAATTGATCACCATCACAGGAAACAAGGGCCAGAAAATTTTCCCCACTTGTACAGGTGGCCACATGCAGCCCAGACAAAATTAGTGTGTACTTGCAAACACTGTATGTATTTGTATGGAAACATGGAACAAACAGTAAACTTGCAAAATTTGTTCTCAATAAAATTTGACTCTTCTTGGTCTGATGATGTTTTTGGTAATCTGTTGTTCCTTTGTTCCTTGTAGCTGTTTTTAGGCAATTTTTTTGCCCTTTGGGGTTCACCCATAAACTCATAAGAGATCAAAGTCTGGTCTCCAAAATCAAGACTAGCTTGTGTAATTTATAGCATATAATGAAATGTGTAGTTTGTTTGAGAGAACAATACAGAGGATGAGGAAATGGTGTTGATTGATCAGTGTTAAACAGGTATGTATGGAAAGTATGGCTATTCAAATATTCAGTGGTGCTGTATGAATTCTGGTGGCCCTTTTAGGGGGGACGGGAGTTATATAACATCCTGTATCGTAATTTTTGTTCCAAAGATCCAGTTTCCAATTAATTTTTTAATTCAAATTTAACATCCCAGTAATTCAAATTTGAAGTCTATGTCGGTAATTCAAACACCGAAGATGTTTCAGTTTGTTTGTTGAGGTATACGTAGTTTTGTCTATCGTGAAACTAACAGTACGTGAAACATAACTAATTTTTATTTTCCATAACTAAAATAAAAGTAACTTCTGGACTTTAAATGTGCAAATGGCCAGCATGCAAACACCACAAATATGAGCCTTTAATATGAAAACAGGAACTCGGTGCTATAATGTACGTTCACGCAGGAGTCATAAAAACAGGAAATGTTCGACTCGAAACAGTGAAATACAAAAATAACCTTTAATCTTTGTGAAAATCTTACAATTTTTATCATTTGATATCCCGATATACAGTTAATTCTACAAATCCGGTAGTATCCATATAACTTTTACCGGAACCCGTATAAATAGGTTGTAGGCTAACAAAGTTAAGCTCCAAAGAACAAAGAAACAAAAGAAAGTTTTCGATATTTTACGGGTTCATTTAGTAACTCACCTTACCAGCAGAGTCAGTGGAATCATGAAGTTCCCCAAAATGGCCTGCAAATAAGGAGCTGTTCTCTTTCCGCTACTCGCAAACACGACCAGAACTCCATTGAGCGCATCACACAATCCGATTAAAAATAGCAGCAACTGTGGAAAGTTTCTCTCGGTTTCTCCGATCTTATGCGGGAGAAATATTCTTATTAAAATTAGGAAGAAGCCAAATATAACAACAAATGATAAGCTGGCAAATGTAAGGACGAAATAGCTGTCGATGCTCGGCCGGTCTGTGGAAGGCCGTGCTGTTCCGTTCGTACCATTTGCACTAGGTGTAAAGTGCTTATTTGTTGAGTCAACCCAAAGTGGTAAGCTTACATTCTGACCGACCTGGCCAAAAACTGCAACAAACGCAAAGAAAATGTTTGCAACCATTAGCGGTACTTTCAGACAGCCGAACCGAAATGTCTTCGCTTTCGTGTCATGGTCATGTCCTGTTTTTTCTGCCATTACAGCCGCTTGTCTCAACCAGCATGTATTCACAAGTGAAGTTCCTTTTCACAAGTGGCGATAAAACATGATTCACATTAGTGAATCGCCAAGACCAAGTCATGCAAATGTAAGATTGCATCAGTCAGATCTTCCTCGTGATCGTCATGGGGTTATCGACTGTAATGAGTGCTATTATATTCACTTTTTCAAGGCCAAAAGATCAAAATTTTCAAAGAAATATTTCTTTTTCGTCCCAGGGGAGAGGGAGATTAAGCAAAAAACACATTTTCCGTGCCGTGTAATTTTTTATTGCACGATCGGGGGGGGGCTGTTGGGAGAGTTGATCATGAGCCGTCCGTCCCAACCCCCCCTCCCCCCCCCCATCGTGCAATAAAAGTTACATGGCACGGAACACAAATTAGACGCGCAACGTAACCCAAATTCTCCTCACCCATACATTACATGTCATCAAGTAACATCGTAGAACTTAGTACAATTCGACCAGGATATCGAGCAGACCACTCTTTGATTATAACACACTTCACTTTTGTGACAAAGCAGATGAAGAGGCGCATAATATTTTAACAATTCACTTTTAAGAGATCCAATAAAGTCAAACAATGCATAAAACAAACAATTAAACAATACAAGAACTCTGGAAATACAGACCCTAATTCGACAGAACTACAAATCAACGATTAACACTTCTTGAAAATGCAAGAGGAATGACAATTCCATATTCTGTTTACAAAAAAAGACAAAGAGATAAAATCGAAAAACAGTAAGAGAAAGATAAAAGAACGTTACAGGATAAATTGAATTCACAACGGCTTCCCAAAAGTTAAAAGATCTTTTTTCCAAACAGATTGAACTCGAACAGATACGAGAAGAAAAAATGTGTGGTAAAGCTAGACGGAAGTAGTCGCTTCGCATCCGTTTGGGATCGCGGTACTGAAAAAGTTTCTCCGAAAACACGGGAAGTTTAAAACAGCTTAAAGAGTTTTACTGTTGTACGCCGTTTACGATGTTCCGTAGTTGACAAACTGTCAAAAACACGTTTGTTTCTTTACTAGGCTGCTCACGCGCGAGTCTTGCCACGCTTAGTGTTCAAGTGGTATAAGTGTTTAATAAGGGAATAAAACAGCATCGCGCGTGTTTCTAGACAATTTTAGAAAATAATCCTGATGTAACGCGCGCTCTGATTGGTTACAAATCTATTTTCTGTGAGA
>JAOBAT010007838.1:0-10494 GCA_026413305.1 Hydrozoanthus tunicans
ATCGTACCATTAGTTTCTTCTCTCTAAGATAGGGCTTGCTGATCGAACTTTTTGCCTAATTTGTTCTGACATCAATTTGTAATGTAATGGAAGACTTCTAGAAACAAAGCCACAAAATAGTTTGCCCGATAACGTTGGATCGGTAGGCAGGTAAGATCAAGTCGATTTTAAAATGTTTGGAGTAAACGTAGTTTGAAAATTAATATTTGACACAACTACGATATGAATTTTTGTAAAGTACAATACTTCATATGGCCAAACCTGCCTTCTTCTTACATACGATTTATGTGAAATCGAAGACCCAAGCTTTGTAGTAGGCGACTTTGACAACCTTTTCCATTTGTTGTTTATCACTGACCAGTTTTAAATGATTTTATTAATAAAGCGTTGCCCTCTGAATAGCGTGCAAATGGCTGAGAGTATTTCTATATGTTTCTGTGAATTTCTCAAATCGACAGATGAAGAACTTAAACTGTCAAAGGTTTTCTACAGAACGGGACAGATACATTTAGCATTTCGTAGCTTGTGATTGTCTCCGTCATGCCGCCAACAACCAAAACATTCCCACATGAAGTAAAAGGTTACAACCTGTCAAGTAACTATTTACTTTTTGTTGACAGTTTCTAATTTTTAAAAGGGGCGGCACAGTGTTTTGAAAGGAATGTCCACAGGCTCTTCTTCCCCTCCCCTCTCCCCAATCCCCTCCCCAACTAGTTTCGTCGAAGAGCCTGTTCACAGGCTAGGAACGAGGTTGCCTTTGCAACACTCTGGCTGCAACAGAAACAATAGCCAACGAGTCCACTGAAAGAAACAGGAAGGTAAACTTTATGGCCACAGAACATTGAGAATGCATGCCTAGTTAATCGCAAGCAAAAGCATGAAATTGAAGCATTAGAGCATTGAAAGGCAAAGTTTATTTTCAGGAAAGTTACACTTTAATAACTTTTGTAAACATACATGTTTGTTTATTTTTTCTGAGCAAGTTTTCCACCCTATGCTGGCCTTAATTGGATCTGTATGATTATTAGTCTTTGGCTGTTTCCATCCTATTTGAACCTTATTAAACATTTTGGGCCTTTCTGACAATTAAAATCCAGCAATTTTGTCACTTTCCTCCATCTAGGCAAGTTAATCTCTAAAGATACTGATTAGAGTATGTATTTTTTCTGAACAAATAATTATAAGATTGCATTTGGAACATTCCATTATATACTTATCACCCAGCTGTACTAAATTAATTATTGACATTTTGAGATATTTTTACCCTATATTATTTCACCCTATACTACCATTGACTGTTCAATATACTTCCACCCTATACTATTATTCTGCCCTATACTAAGTACTATTAGGTTTTTCATGTAATTTTTATTGCTTGCCCTATACTACTATAATATGTGACCCTGCATGGGAAAACGTATAATAAGGGTTTGGTCGTTGAACGGCCGTTTAACGACTTTTTCTAACGAGTGTAAAACGCTTTATTCGTTAGAGCTAACGGTTTGGCAAAAATCTCCTAACGATCTGTGTGAAAATACTAATGATTGCTGTCCGTAGTTAGGCTTATTGACCGTTAGTGCAAATGCCTTGCCCAACATTCTAACCGACTTTGTTTGATTGATTAATTTAGTCGTTTGATCAGACGACCTGAAGTGAATAAGATTCGACTGTCGAACGACTAATTGCCAGAGAGCAACTCGATCACTTTACAACCGGTGAACCTAATGTGACTTCTTGCGAGTCTGTTTTGAGAAACTCAAAGTATTGGTAGAAAGGATCCAAGAAAAACCTGTGTGAAGCTTTTCACCAAAGTTGGCTAAATTAGATTTTGTTTACTGCAAACTACTCATTTGCACTGCGGAAAATAATGTCCAAGATCTTAGCGTTTCGGTTGATTAAACAGGCTTTTTAAAAACAAACTGAGAATAATATTAAAATGATATTAAATATATAATTTACGCAAAAAAGATGAGTCAATTCAAAAGTGAAATTCCATAAGATTTATTTCATCTATTAGATAGCTCTATGAGTATTTTGAATTTGTGATTGTTGAGGACGAAAAGTCTTTAATGAGTGAAGTAAAAAACACCGATTAAAGCCATTCAAATGCCGTCAAGCCGAGGTCACGTAATGAAGTGCCAAAAACGAAATACATGCAGCTTTAATAGATCGCTCCATCGTCTTGAGTTTCTTATAAAAATAAGCTGTACATGCAACACTAGCATTGATGAATAGGAACAAGTTGTCACAAAAAGCTGCTATGCAAATTGACTTTGTTTGGAGTTTCGAGAAACACTGACGGGAAAGTGACAAAACAAGTGTTCGAAAGTCACTGTTCGACGAACTTTGAATCTGTGACTAATATTCTAAAAGTAAAACATTTTAAATCGAGATTTTCATTATTAATTATCTCAGTTTTATTCGATCTTTAGAGTGTTTTTTTTTTCACAAGATCAAACATTGAAACAAAAGAAAGCATTTCTAAAGTCTTGTAGTGACACTGTCGAAGGATTTACCGAAGTGTGAAGCCACGCCGTGCAAAAAAGCTGCCTGGATTTTTGCTGGAGTATGGCTTCACCGACCATTTCAATTGATTTGATGATTGTATATACGACTTTCAACACATGCACAAGCCGATATTAAGGGGTTTGAAATCTCGTACACGGGTATGTTTTGACTCTTGATTTGCAAAAAAGTAAAAACGATATAATGGTCCGAGAAATAGGTTGTTAGGAATAATAACAGTTTTTACTGTCGGCCGCCTCCTCAGTTACATGAATCTTTGCCCTAGCTCGAAACATTGTAGCTTCTTGTCAATAAAACTTACAATAAAAGCCTGGAATAAAGAGTTTTTAAGTCCAAACGATGGGACCTCACAAACACTAAGGGATGGATCTAAAAGCCGTTTGATCAAAAGCTTGCTAGGTTGATCAAAAACTTAAGGCCGTTGGATAAAACGCTAACGCTCCATTTTCTCATGAATAATTCACAAATGGTCAAACCCGTTAGTGCAAACGCTCTGCCTTTACTTCAAACGGTTAAACCGTTAGACCTAACGAGCATGAAACGGTCCTAATGGCCTAACGCTTTGCCCGTTATTATACGTTTTCCCATGCAGGGTCACATATTATTGCTCTGTATGCTTATTCAGAAGTTAACAGTAAACTGAAATAAACGATTCTTAAGATTTTTCTGAATCAAGTGGCATTTCTTTCATTGAAGTTAGTTTGCTTTTTTATTTATTGATTAGTATGAGGCAGTTCCATAAAAATTATACCAACCAGAACCTCACACTGTGATAATTATTATTACTTTAAATTTACATCACTTTTTTTTACATCAAATTTACTATAGGTGGAAGAACATTATAAATCCATTTTTTATTTCAGCCTTAATTTAACTCTGATCTCTCTCCCCAAATATAATAATTTATATGATTAATTTGCATGTAAGAATTATTAACAAAACTATTTCTAACTAAAACCTATACTAAACATCAAAATCTAAGTAATGGTTATTGCGGGAAAAGAAGTTGTACCAGCCTTAAAATTCTTAAAATGTACCAGAGAAATTCCTCTCCAGAAGAAAATGTTGGTCAGTTTGTGGTCTTTATATCTTTCTATCTTAGTGGAGGGTAAGATTGAATTTCTAGTATTATCCAGACATGAATGATTGAAAAGAACTATTTTATATTTTCATCTAGGTTTATAATTTATTCATCTAACAGGTGCCTTTAAGTTAACTACCAGTATTGTTCTAATTTAATCACCAGTAAAAAAAATAACTTCAGATTTTTTTGGCTCTTAAATTGGGGTTCAGAAAATTACTTTATCCTTCCAGCACTTAAATTGGAGAGGTGCTTAATATTTATTGAAGGAAAAATTAAAATTTTTTCACCTTTAACTAGAGAGAAGTGATTTGCATGGTAAAAGAGACACTAGCCTTGCTTAATTATTGGGAAAAAGAATTTTTTGGCGACTTTCCTGATAAAGTAAGAACACAAAGAATGAAAACAAAATCATACTTTTTTCATTTTTGCCATATCTGAACTGACATGTTACTGTTATTGACAGTTATGTGATATTGAACACCATCTGATGCAGGTGTTATCTCATCTTGCAAAAGATTGACAAGAAACTCTCTCCCAGCCCTTCCAAATCTCTACCTGTGTTTAAGTTAGCTTTTGGTGTATACATTTAAGGGATTCGCACAACCTCGTCAATATTGTGCATAAAATCAATTGATAAGATTGTTAGTTTGTGTCTGACATTTTGTTCAGTGGATAAAAGTAAGTTATTCTACCTACTTATCCACGGATAATTTTATCCAGTGGATAGCCCCTAATCAACTTTGATGCAACAAGATCACTTCAGCAAAAGGAATTTATCAACAGGATAAAGATTTATCTGGTGGATGGTGCTTATCTAGGCTTCATACACCCAGGCCCTGGTGTATAAACTTATATTTTGGTCTCCCAGCTTTTGTTATTTATCTTGAGGGTTGTTTAGACCCTATTCATAAATAGTGGCAATTTTGTTTTTTGACCTCTCACAGAAAAACATTCTTAACAACTTTTCCATTTCCGTTTTCTTCTCGCCGGTTGATAACGGGTTGCTTGCGGCTTACCAACGGGTTGCTCGCGGCTTACCAACGGGTTGCTCACAGCTTTCCCAACAGGTTGCTTGCGTATTACAAGCTAAATGCTTGCAGGTTTGACAACGGAATTAATAACAGAAAGCTCGCGGGCTATTACAGAAAACTTGGGAAGTTAGGGCTAAAAATACATTGATAGAATGACAAGATGTTTGTTAAAACACTAATATAATAGTTTTAAGCAGAACATAAATTGACTTGATTCAATAACGTAGTACATACTTTTGAAATTCAGTCAAGTCTTGTGAGACAAATTCAACCACAAGTAAACTCTAAACAATTTGCTTCTCGTATTCATATTAGGCATAAGATAGCTATTAATTTTGAAGTAATCGATCTAAGTTCGTTGCTTTTGGCCTGTTTTTTAGCTCACTTTCCAAGCTGTTTAATACAAAAAACTATGCTCTTGGTAGATCGATCTCTCCAGCTTCTTTGCCATGTTGTTTTCGTCTTCAAATTCAAGCTGAAACTCGGAGAGAAATTGAAATTACCATAGAAACTGCCAACTCCGCTGACTAGTGGTAAAATGTTTTCTCTTTTTTCTTGCTCTTGAACGATTGAATGTGAAATACAAAGATTTCTAGTTCTTTTTTATCAACACAACAGCAATAAAGTAGGGAAAGAATCGCAGGAAAAGAGGAAAATGCTGAAATTCCAGAATGGCAATGGGGTTTTGCACTGGCAAGGATTCTGGAATGTGGGACGACTGCTTCTATGTTCTTCAACTTTGATGGATCATGACGAATTTAGAAATGCATGGATCAAAAAAGTTCCAGTAAATTTCTTACGAGTTTGAAAAGTCTTTTGTAGTTTTAAATTTTACCCCTTGTAGTTAGCTCTTGATCTCAAAAACTTTGACAAAGTCATAACTCAACTGCTTTGCTCGCGGGTTACTAGTGGAAAGCAACAGAAACGTACATACAAAGGAAAGTACAGACAACGGAAAGCTCACGAGCTTAACAACGGAATGCTCGCGGCTTATCCATCGGAATGCTCATGGGTTACCAATGGGTCGATTGCGGCTCAACAATGGAATGCTTGCGGGTTGACATTGAGTTGATAACCGGTTGACTACGGGTAAAAACGGAAAAGCTGTTAAGTGTGTTTTCCTGTGAGAAGTCACTTATTCTAAGGCTGGTAAGGCTAATTTGAATGAAGACAAAAATTGCAGCCATTTTTGAATAAGGTCTCATTTAAAGTAGAAACAAATAAAGCAACATGCTTTTGTTTTTGGCTTTACTAGAAATATTGAAACAGCATATAATATTCACCATAAACAAAGTGATGTTTTGATTAAACAAGAATTTTGAATGTCTGTTTTATGTGACAACAATAGTTTATCACTTCCTTATAACTTGCATTTTAACAAATAATTATATTCACTTTACCCATAATTAAGGTCACTTAACAAACTGATTTTAGTTTTTTCAAGTATCTGCTCTGTACTAAAACCACAAGTAAAGAACAAAGTGTGGTTCACATTAAAAATCTTTCCAACTCAGTCAACTAGGCAAAACTATTTGCTTCCTGTTTTCCTGCTGTGATATAGTTGTCATAAGAGTATTGTCTAATTGATTCCTTACTTTTAGCTCAAATTCATCAGGCACTTTAGGCTCAGTTTTGCTCCTTGTTTGTCCTCTAAAGAAGTTGCATGCCATCTATGGCATTGCTGATATTGAACTTCTTAAGAACTGTTATTAAGGATTCTGTCTTCACTTCACTCCATGACTTCAACACTCATAAACTGTTGGAAGTAGCGCATAATATCGCTTTTTGGAAATTTCTATAGTACTTTAACTGTTATCAACAATTGATCTTTGTTTCCATTTAGTGTTTGAAGAACCAGAAGATCCATCAACTAGATCATTTTTCTCAGAAATCATTTCATCAATATCAGATGTGATGTTTAGCCACAATGGCCGTTACATGTTGACAAGAGATTATCTTACTGTGAAAGTTTGGGACTTGAATATGGAGAGTAAACCTGTGGAAACCTACAATGTTCATGATTATTTACGCAGCAAGCTTTGCTCTTTGTATGAGAATGACTGCATCTTTGATAAGTTTGAATGTGTTTGGAATGGAAGTGACAGGTAGGTTTTGACTTTCCTGTTAAGTAAAGTTCTACTGAAGCCAAGTCTTCAAGCTAGTTTAAAATCTCTAGAATTAAATTTTGACCTGTACAGTTTCCACTTAGACACTTGTTACTGGTTTTAAGAATAATTTTTGCTAAGAATTTTACAAAGACAAATTGCCTATTTTAGCGCAAAATCTGCAAAACTTTTTAAGCTCATTAGAAATACGATGTCACAAATCTTATAAAGGCAGAAGATTAATTTCACTCATACCATAGAATTCCAAAAGTATCGCCACCCCCCAAAAAGTAACAATATTCTTTAGAATAATAACAATATTTCATTGTCACGGCAACAAATTTGGTACCAGGCCCCATTTGTACAAAAACATTTTCTGTTATTCCAAGAATTTTCATCGAGGCAATTAAACCAAGATAAATCTTTGTTTTTTTTCTTTTATGTGGTATAAGAATAAACTTTATTGTTATATGTTGCACAACTTCTGGTTTAACAAAGAAAACCTTGTTAATTTGGAAATTCTTATCTGGAGCCTAGAACCCAGTTTGTTGTTATGACAACAAAAGTTAACTGTTCTAAAGAAAACCTCCAGATAAATCATCGGCCAAAGTTTGGTTAAAGTTCACCCAAATGGATCTACCACTGGTTTCAAAAGATTGAAAATTGGCCTGGCAACAATGTGACATCAGTTGAAAACATTGAAATGTTAATATCTGGAGAACCATAGAAGATTTTGACAACATTTTTTCACAGCTTATCCTCATTTAGCAAGATCTATCCACTGAGGTACTAAAGTTTTTCCCTTCATTTTAAGTCACCCCCACCCCCACTCCTCTCCCCGGGAAGTAACGGCTACCCGAAAGTAGGCCCCTTTTGCCAGCAAAACTTGAAAGTAAAAGAGGCTGTTACTTTTGGAATTTTATGGTATAATCATTGTGAAGAGTGCAAGGCTGGTTGCCCAGTGTTTGAGCTAAAAACTTACTGCATGTACTTTGCTGCAAATGCTAGAGTAGAGCAGTTTGGAATCCTTTCAACCATAAGATGTCATTAATCACCACTACCTATGTTTTGAATTTTATTAGTACTAAATGCACTGTTTTGAAAACTTTGTTTTGGGGACTTAAAATGGTCAGGTAAGCAGTTTGATCCATTTGCAGTTGAATAGAAATGTTGGGAAAGCCCTTAGAGCTATAAAAACACTAATGACAATTGCTTCAGTAGCACTTTGAAGGCCGTTGAGAATGAATTAAGGCAAGCGAGGTTTTTGGTTTGGTGCAAATGCAAGCAGATTTAGAAGACCTAAAAACTTGGACAGCTTCCTTTAGGTTTAGTCAATTTTGGCAAGGTATTTAAGTTTGCCAACATTAGTGTACAAATTCTGTTTTTGAATAGGATTTTCACCTTTACAACAGTATTTTAGAGCAGTTTTATACAAATTCAAAACACCAAATCTTAGCTATCATGACTGTAATTTTCTTCTTTTAGCTTTTTTTCAAGTGTTGTTAAATCACCTATCAATCTCTTGCCAATGATATTATTGTTTAAGAACATGGATACAGTTTGGAGATGTGCACATATTTAAGGATAACAGCTTTGTCAGTGTCTTTCTTATCAGGACTTCTTTTTTGAAATTGTTATTGTTTTGCCTTGTAATGATAATATTATATAAAATAATTGCTTTTGTTGTTGATGTTTGTTAATACTTGGCTTTGTCCTTCAGATCCATAATGACAGGCTCCTATAATAACTTCTTCCACATTTTTGACCGCAAATCAGGAAATGACTTGTGCTTAGAAGCCAGTAGGGAATTCACTAAGCCAAGGCAGATCCTCAAACCACGGCGAGTTGCAGTATCAGGCAAGCGAAAAAAGGATGATATCACAATTGAGTGCTTGGACTTTAGTCATAAGATCTTACACACGGCTTGGCACCCAAAGGAGAATATAATTGCTGTTGCAGCAACCAATAACTTATATCTGTTCCAAGAAGCGACTCATTCATAACTAATATTAGAGCTAGGATTCAAGTGTTTGAACTATATTTAGTAACACTGTTACAATTCAATTTAGGATATCTCAAGTATTCTTTGTCTTTCCTGTCCATCTTCAGGATTGTTTCTTAAAGTACAGTCTTTTTTTTTCAGCTGAGACACAAACTGTCAAAACCAAAGTTTACTGTTCATTTCTCTTTGAAAGCTATATACACATTGAGTTTGTCATAGCCAGCTGCTGCTTCTTTTTGTTTTGAGATTTCAAATAAATGCAGAGTGTAAATGTTAGACAAGAAATTTTTTGTGAGTGAAAGAATGATGTTTAAAGTGGTTCTTATTTTTTGTAGATATCTTGTGCATAAAGATAAAAATTTTCAAAAGGCTACGACAAGCTTTGTGTTAACACCCTTTTTTCTTGGTGTAGTGAAGTTGAGTTGTTCAGCACCAAGTCAGCCATTGTGAATATACACGTAGTATTTGTTTGCTTTGCAACCAATGGTTTAACCATAAATAGCAGTCTCTCCAAAGAGAAGTTACTTGGTGGTGGTTTTGTAAAGATTCAAGGTTGCTTAAGTTTTGTATACAGACTTATTCCGTGTCCAGTCAAGAAGTGAGCCCCCTCTTATTTAGCAAAATCTCATTATGCTCAGCGGAAAATAAGTAACGCCTAAATTGTTAATAAAAGAAAATCAATTTAATATGCAAAGAATGCAAAATCTCCTTTACATTTTGCAGGGTAAAAGTACGTCACTGTTTTAAGTTAGTAAAAATCTTGTATCTTCCAATAAGTTGTAAAATTCCGTGAAATAAATCTGTTCGAAAATTGTTTTCTTTCCATTATTTTTTCTGGCAGTAAGTTGTTTCGTATGATATTTAGTTTTTTAAAATTCGAAGACATGATTTGACATGCGAGTGTTTTTTTTTTAATTTTTTGTAGAAACGGTTTGTGACGAAAGTACTCGAATGTTGTGGCAAATATGAAATATCCTTCATTTATTTATTTTTTTATATTTTCAAATAAAGAGACGAGGCATAAAGGCTTAATTTTTGTTGTTTTTTTTGGGGGGGTGGAGTTGGAAAATGCTCGTCGGAAAAGGCTTAAGAGATATTAGAAAGATGAATCGTTATTTAGTTCTAGAGATGAAACCACACTGTCGACAAAGGCGGCGGAACATTCGGAAACGTGTGATCTGAAATCTGAAATTGCCCTAAATGCCTCCGCAAAGTTCACAGTGTCTGATTTGTCCGTAATCAATTTGTAACTACAACAGTGTTGTTCAGGCGGTTCTGCGTCGTGGTGCTTCTGAGAGTTTTTGACTCTTCTGAGGGCAAACTGCTGTGCAAGCGATATTAGGTACCTTTAGTAATGAGGGCTCTGCCCCCCCGGGAGGAGACAGGGCTAAGTGAGACAGTTAGCGCTCATTCACAATATTCAAAATGACACTCATTAATTATTCAGAGAACCGATTAAACTCGTTACCAACCTATCTCTCTGCCAAAACACTAATTGTTGTTTGTTGTCAACTCTGTCGACTCGTCTAACGGTAATTTTCCGTATACAAAGAAAAATCATTGGAACCTTTTACCTTTTCGCACTTCCCTGGCTTAATCTCTCAAGAACTGTTGGAGAGCAGAGCG
Organism: Hydrozoanthus tunicans; assembly: GCA_026413305.1. Taxonomy (NCBI): domain Eukaryota; kingdom Metazoa; phylum Cnidaria; class Anthozoa; order Zoantharia; family Hydrozoanthidae; genus Hydrozoanthus; species Hydrozoanthus tunicans. The sequence goes on from JAOBAT010007838.1 coordinate 10,375, forward strand.
TAAAAGCGAAAGGAGTCATGCGTCATTCTGGATATTGTGAACTAGACAAGCCTCGCAACTGGGAGTTCGTTCACACCGCTCACATTGACAGTCAATAAAATTATGTTAAAGACAATAAAG
>JAOBAT010007849.1:0-10494 GCA_026413305.1 Hydrozoanthus tunicans
AAAAACCAAGGTAAACTTATCTTCGTTGTTGACTCACTGTGTGCTCTACCGTTTGGCTATTCCCTTATCCAGTATAGGATTGGAACGGCGTATGCCGAACCTATTCTATCAAATACAATGCATGAAGAATTAAACGTCATGTTTCTGGCTGACATATGCAGCGAGAAATGCGTTCCATCTTGGTTTTTTTCCTACTTTTTTGTTCTACGAACAACGGTTATGCGCGCTTTTCCGGCTCTGCATGGCATAACTTTTTTTCTCTTTTGAAATATTCTGTTTTTAAAGTAATTTCCACGGTTTCTTTCTGGCAAACTAGTTATTCTTTATAGGTTTCCCCTCACACCATGAATCAACCGTCGCTGAAAAAGATTTTATTATACAGATAGTGATAAAATACCAGGATTTTCCCTTTTACCAAAAAATCATCGTACGTTATATTAACAAGTAAATAACTGGGTTTTTTTTATTAATTTACACTGCGCTTCCAAATCTTTTGATATTAGGTCAGCAGTAAAAATTAAGTATATATTTTAAAACTTTCGCCCTTTTTGAACTTTCGGAGTTTAATATTTTCGGACGCTTCAATTTTCGGACAGTTTTTTTTGTCCGAAAATTTAAGCGTCCGAACATTTTCGTAATTAAAATAAGTTGTTTGTCTGACATCAAAATATTACGACTCCTATTCGAAATGACTGTTTGTGCAAACAATAGTACAGGCAGGTGTAACTTAACAAGAAATCTAAAAAGATTTTCTCAAGGAGATAAGATGCTTGAAGATTTTAATAACTTTTTAATATTGTAATCAATCGAGAAATCACAGAAATTTCCACATCATATGTATACTCGGAAAATAAATAGAATTTTAACGAAAGATCGCGCGTGATTTCATTTCTAAATTTTATTTCTGAACATTCGTGATTAAGTTTTGATATTTCACTTTACAGTCAATCCCGTCTTGTTTGCACACGGAGGCGTATTGACAGCGAAGTAGTATGGTACCTAAGTTTTAGAGAAATCACCTCAGGGAGCACCGTTTCGTTTCATGTTTACACTTTATATAGCTTATTTTAATTGTGTTACGTGTTCATATGATTAACGTAGTTTGAAATTTCGTCGCAATCTTACAGAGGTTGAACGTTGCTATGGCCGTTTTTATATTTTTTTATGTGAAAATTATGAATTAACAGAGAAATCTCCCCTAAAAATAATAGTTCTTTTTTGACCATTTATGATGTTTTTTATGAGAATAACCTTCATCATTCGACAACCTATAATCATGAGTTGCCCATAATACTTGTTATTGATCAGTCCGGCTAAAAGGAAGCTAAAGCGAAACCTACTGTATTCCATGTTATATTGTAATAACAATCAAAACTTTCTAGGAATTAATATACACAAAAGAAACGTGACCGGTCAAAAATCAGTCAAAAGCGGACGAGTTTTAATTAACATTTATAATTATTACAAATCTGTGACCAAAGTATTTAACTTCTCAGTTTACTTCAGGATTCGGATATACATTGTTCATTTGATAGTGCGGGTGTTGAACAAGTTATCAGGGGATTATACTTAAGCAACTTTTTCCGAAGACGATTTACTGACTATAAGAACAAATTTAACGGAGTAGTGCTTTGAAATTGTTATTCAAGTTCAACGATGAGCCTGTCGGATACTTCGAACTCAACATATTCTTCAAACACAGGTTTGGTAGCGGCGAGAATAACATGGATGGTGGTTGTGTTCGTAGCTACAATGCTCGGAAACGCGATTCTTACAACTGTGTCAGTGCGAAAGAAAAGCTATCACAATATCACAAATTTCTTCAACCTTAACTTGGCAGTGAGCGACGTTCTTAAGGTGATAACATTCGTGCCGATGTATTTAGTGTACTGCGAAGACGAAACTTGGCCGTTGGGTTTGCATTCTTGCAGGGTTAACTTTTTCATCTTCTACACCGGGTACGGCTCGTCTATAGTCTTGCTGATGTTCCTTAGCTGGGAGAGATACAACCATGTTGTGAGGCCTCTGAAAAAACAGGTAAGAAAATTGATTACACGTGCGCTTTTTCTGAAAAAGAACATGTTACAAGAACAACGAGGCTCAGATTGGCCAAATTTAAGAACAATTTAAAAACTTCTTTAAAAACTTTACTGAGAATTGGTCTTTGACTCAACAATAGACCCGCAATAAGAAATGATTCGCACTGTTCGTTTTGGTTATTTTCAATCGGCCCCAAATTATATATTGTACAAGTGTATTATATACTTGCCTTGAAGTTAGTTCCTTACATATTACCCGTAATGTACATCTGTGTATTGCAATACACGCTTTTTTAATAAGAACCAGTAAATTTTTCCGAGATTCGTTCTTAATTTTTCGGCGGTTTGAGCTCAAAATTGTTCTTAAATTCTTCTTATTTCTAAGTGTGGTTTGAATCGAATAAAAACTAAGCCTGAGGTATTGCAATACATGTATTGGAAAAGAAACTGTAAGGACTAACTGCGAATAATTTGAAGCAATGACTGATTTATTAAAGAGATAAAACTGCAAATCACTTCTTTGATGCTATAAGTTAAATGTCGAAGCTCGGTAAAGTTTCAAAATAGCTATCGAGCCCGATCCTCAGCTTGTTCTTAAATTGTTCTTAAATTTTGGCAATCTGAGCCTCGTTGTTCTTATAAAGTTATTCTTATAAAAAAAAGTGTGTATAACCGTAGGCTCAGTATTTTAACCACACATGAATTATGAACAATTTGAGGCTCAAATCGCCAAAAATTGATCTTAAAAGAACAATGAGTTTCGGTCAAAATCTACTGGTTAAAAAAAAAAGCCTACAGCGTACGAATTTTAGACTGAAAATACTTTCCTGTTTTCATCAATTTTGGCTTCGGTTTGTTCTTAATCTCTCTAATCTGCTTTTGTTTGTACGGTTTACGTGCTTAGCTCCCTTGTTCAGAGATTCCATCGGGCCAGTGGTCCCTTAAACATGAAATTCTCGGCAAATTACGACTTCTTCTCGAAATTTCGTCACTGCTTTTTGTCATGTCTCGAGGTCTCGTATTTATATTTTTTCTCCGTCTTGCAGTCTCAGATTTTGTCACAAAATGGCTCGCATAATACACGCTTTTTATAAGAACAACTTTGTAAGAACAACGAAGCTCAGATTGGCCAAAATTTAAGAACAGTTTAAGAACACTGAGCTGAGGCTCGGGGCTCGATTAAGCAATTTTTTTTAGCTTTACAAAAATGATTCGCATTTTTTTTTCTTCTAATCAATATCATTGCTTCCAATTAAATGCTACCCTGAAGGCTGTTCCTTAAAATCGTTGTAAACATGCATACAGCATACTGTATCTTCATAGGGAAATAGGCAAGCTTTTGCAGTAACAGAATTATCAGCGCAAAATAACAAAAAAGTTCATTTTTTTTTCGATTTAAACCACACATAGAAATGAGGACAAATTCAGAACAATTTGAGGCTCAAAATCGCCAAAAAATTAAGAACAATGAGCCTCGGCCAAATTTACTGGTTATTATATAAAAAAGGCGTGTAGTTCTCGGGCTCGGATTTTTCGTATCGTAACGTCCGCGGTTTCGGATTTTGAAGAAGCCGTCTAGATCTCGGCATCTCGGGTAGTCTCTGATTTTCCATTCGCTGCCCCTTCTATTGTTCTTCATGCTTAGTTTGTAGGCCATGCCAATTAGAAATTTTTCTTTTAATAGAATGCTAAAGTTTAATATATTCGACTTTCTCACTAAAATACTATACAGTGGATACATTGCAAATATCACTAAAGTCTGGAATAAACGTCGAACTCTTATGAGTTGAACTAAATTGTAGTTCGTATCGACCCAAATCAATTTTTTCGAGTGCTCAAGTCAAACGTCGAACTTGAATAGACGAGCCAAATAAGAACACGTTCTATCCGTCTTAAGCAGACGGATAGAACATATCAGTCGATCCAAATAGAATCTGTCGAACTTAATCGGGGCAGACGGCGAACTTACCATGCAATTAATTACTCACACCCTTTAGCAGTGGTGAATAGTTTTAAAAAGTTAATTGCATAACAGTGGTATGGCCAAATAGTGCTGTAAGAAAAATGTATACGATTAATTTTTTATCAGTGTTATGAAGCAGTAAAGAATTAACTAAAAAAGGTTTTAATTTTCTGAATACGGCTTTAATTTCCTCTCAGGCCTTTTTCTTAGTTTTCAATCATCTTTGAGCCTTGACGTTCTAATTACGAGCAAATAAATTTGGATTTTATTTATGACAAAATTAAATTTCATTATTAAGCTAAAAAGAGTTTAATTCGGTGGTCGTAAAACCTTAAAAAATTGAAAACTTGAATAGCAAAGTGCATATGAAGTGAAAAATTTTGATACTTCTGTGGAAATACCTTGCTAAATGAGGACTTAGTGGTAGAAATATTTCATAAAAATCTTTTATGGTTCTGGAGATATCAACATTTATTGTTTTCAACTGACGTCTCTAGTGGTTCCGATAAATTTTTCTTTTTTTAAAATAATTGCTGCAATTATCCATAACCTTTGGAAGAATTCGAGCCAGATTTGGGCTGTTGATACATGTATCTCGAGGTAAATAGATCATCATAGTTTGGCTCAAAATCATCTTAATGGCTATAGATTGGCATCTGGTTGAAAAAAAAGAAAAATTTGTCGAGAAGTCATCGGTTGAAAACATTAACTATTAATACATATTGAGAAGCATAAAATATTTTGACAATTTTTTTTCCACCGCTATTCCTCATTTTATGCCTATCAACTGAAGTAATTTTTCACTTTAGATGCAATTAAACTTAAAGCTAGCTTTATCGACATTAATACTTTTGAGAATTTTCTTAATACGGACCTCTTAGCTTGATTAATTTTACGATTAATTGCAGGTAAGAAAATAAATCTCATAAAAACAAGAGTCTTTTTCTATGTAAATAGCGTTGGTGATCGTAAAAGGTGCTTTTATCGCCGTTTAAGTCAATATATGTGTTCAATTGATTAGTTCAGTTGTTCACCTCAGTTTTAAAAGCCAAACTCATGAATGACCACGTCCATTAAATGGGAATCTGAAGTTTACACACGGTAAAAGAAAAATTTAAATTGTAAATTTTAGGTTCAACTGCAAGAAATGAATTGCCAAAAGTCAGAAAAGAGTTACGCGCCTTCAAAATCAACCCCAGCTTGTTTGCATATCAGTTCAGTTCAGTTGTGTTAACTCTAAATCCTTGGAACTGATTTTCTGAAGTAGATTTTTATACCTCTTTTACAATTAGGAAACTAAAGACTACGGCTTTTTTTATACAATCGTATTGTGTTCTGAGACACGCAATTTTTTCTATAAGAACCCGGTAAATGTGTGGTTTAAATCGAACAAAAGCTAAGTCTAAAGTATTGAAATACATGCATGACTTGGAAAACTCAACCGCGTAGACTTTATTGTGGTCTCACTGGGTAATTTGTTTTTCCCGAGACGACATTTGGTATTGATAAGATGCAAACCATTTTTTATTAATTTCGTATTGTTCGGTTAAAGATCGAAGCTAAAAAGATAACTATACTTATACAAAAAAAGTGTGTAGCCTGCCAAAGTGTTTGGCGCCTTCATAATCCATCCCAGCTTGTATGTATTGTTTTGTGTTATTTACAAATCCCAGGAACTTCTGATTTCTAAAAGGATTTTCTATCTCTCTCTTACAATAAGAGATTTTTTACAACCATATTCTGTTCTCAGACACACGCTTTTTTAATAAGAATCAGTAAATCTGGCCGATCGAGGCTCGTTGTCTCTAGTATTTTTACGATTTTAGCCTCAATTTAGTCTTAAATTGTTCTTGTTCTTGTTGTTTAAGTCGAACAAAAACGAAGCCTAAGGTATTGCAATACAAGCATTGGAAAATGAATTTTATCAATACATCCACGCGGATTTATCATGCATTCGTCGTTTTTCCGAGACGATTTCAAGTGATTATAAAAATTCTGCGAATCATTTTTTATTTATTCAGTATATCGTTAAGTTACAAATCGAAGCTGAGCAAAGAATTTAAAATAATCAGCATCGAGCCTGAACCTCGGCTTGTTCTTAAATTGTTCTTAAATTCTGGCCAATCTGAGCCTCGTTCTTAAAAAAAGTGTGTATTTCTAGTCACATATATAGATGGAATCTTGACTAGTATAGCCGGGTAGAAACTAAATAGAAATGGAGATATTGATTATTACAGCCTTGGAAGATCTATGTCAACATCGGATGAGCTTTTCTCCGGAAAACAGAACAAAGAGGTTTATTTCGATCGTAATTGCACTTTTGTGTCTCAAAGTTTTTAGTACTACATTTGAAAATACCTCTTAGGGCGATTTCCGGACGTAAAGGATCATTTGAAATTGATAAGATCTTTTTAAAGGACTGCATTATCTCTTGTACTTAGTGTCATCATTTCTAAGTGAGTTTCTTCCGCGTATACAAACAAAAGCGACATCGAATGTTGTTTGGAAAGTGTCTTAAAATAAAATCATGGGCGAACAGCTGATTAATGTCATCAACCTTGGCTTAACCTCGGTAACGGAATAGCGTAGGAGGAATTTAATACTGTTTCTGATTTTCTATTTGTTCAAAAGAACTCGACTCCTCATCTTATTTTTATAAATTTGCATTTAATTTTTATTCATTTAACTCACTTCAGTTTTTTCTTTGAATTTTAGTTTTTTCTCTTTGTTTTTTTAGGATATTTTTCCCTTTTTTTTACTTATTTTGTTTTATCCATTTCATTTTTTTCATTTTCATTTTATGTTAATTTCCCTTATTTAATATTTTTGTTTTTTCTTATTTCTTTTCATTTTCTTTTTTTTTATCTCATTTGATTTGATTTTAATTTTCTTATAAAACTTTAGAAGAAGGCTTCCGACAAAAAAAAACTTTTAGGGGAGCTGGCTTTAGAATATCCCAGCAGATTGTTCCAGGGAACTTTCCCTAGAAAGAAATGGCCAGAGAAGTCCTGGGAACTAGTATAAGGAAATGGCCCACAGGAGGAGACGCAGTTGGGATTTTAACTTTTTGGAATAAGCTAACTCACGCTTTTCCAACTGTTTCAAACGTGCTGATAAATCTAATTCTAAAAATGAAATTCTATTTTTCTATCTCGTTTATATTATATTCGGCACTCTATAATGCCTGACTACCTCACATTATTTGTCATGAAAGCCGAGAAGGGACCTCTGGAGAGCTTTAAATGATCTCGGAAGTTTTAAATGATCTCAAAAATAATCCCGGAATATCTAGATGTTTTCAAAAATTATCTTTGAACTTTTTGAAAATGATCTCAGAAGTTATCTTGGAAACTTCAAATGATCTCGGAAATTTCAAATGATCTCAGAAAGTATTGCGCAAAATTCTAAATGATCCCAGAAATGATCTCGGAAATTTTAAATGATCTTGGAAATTTTAAATGATTTCAGAAGTTATCTTGGAAGTTTTAATGATTTCACAAATTATCATTGGAAATTTCTAATGATCTCAGAAATTATCGAAATTCTAAATGATCTTAAGAAGTTATCTTGGAAATTTTAAATGATCTCAAAATATATCTTATTTAAATGGTCGCAGAAGTTATCTTGGAAATTCTAAATGATCTCAGAAACTATCTTGAAATTATAAATGATCTCAGAAGTTATCTAGGAAATTTCAAATGATCTCAGAAATTTTCTTGGAAATTTTAAATGATCTCAAAAGTTATCTTGGAAATTTTAAGTGATCTCAATGTTACATTGGAAATTTTAATTGACCTGAGAAATTATCTCCATGATTTTGTATGATCCGGCAGAAGTTACCTCGGAAGTCCCTCCTTTTCTTTCGTGTACCCAGACATGATCTCGAACGCACCTTATGAGCATCAGATCAACTTCCGATTATGACCTCTTTGCCAAAGATTTTAATCTTAAAAGCTAGAATCTAAGAGTTTAGGGCTACTATGCGGCTGAACTTACTTTGTCAGTGGTATCTAAGTATTTTTAAATGTATGTGCATGACACATGAATATATTATGTAAATATATTTTTTCAATAGGTATTTTAACAGACGTTATCATTATTACTGTTACTATAATAATAATAAGTATTATTATTACTATCATTATTATTATTATAATTTTTATTATTTTTACTGATTTTATATATTTTACTATTATTATTATAATAATAATTATTATTACTATTACTATTTTTGTTATATTTAAATACCATTTTAAGCTTTTTTTTAAAAATAAGAGCCAGTAAATTTGGCCAAGGCTCATTGTTCTTAATTTTTTGGCGATTTGAGCCTCAAACTGTTCTTAAAATGTTCTTATTTCTATGTACGTTTAAATCGAAGAAAAACTAAGCCAAAGGTGTATTGTTAATGACTGTATTGGAAAACGAATTTGATCAATTTATCCCTGCGAATTTATATTGGATTCGCCAACATTTTCCCCGAGATGATTTCCAGAGATTATAAACTGCGAAGCATTTCTTGTTCATTCCTTAATGTTCAGTTAAAGATCGAAGTTCAGTAAAGTTTTCAAATATAAATTAGCTATGGAGCCCCGAGCATCAGCTCGTTCGTAAATTGTTCTCAAGTTTTGGCCAATCTGAGCTCGTTGTTCTTATAAAGTTGTTCTTATAAAAAGAATAGGCCAACCTTAAGAAATTAACATGGGAAATAACCTTTGTGCTTTTTCCTTTTTCAGATGAACCAGCAAACAGCCAAACTGTTGGCGCTCAGTGGTTGGTTGATGTCAGTTGTCGTAGCAGGATTATTTTCATCAAGTTTAGGTCTCCTTCACGCTTCGAATGGATCTGTTCACTGCTGGTTCTTAAAGGAGAACAAAAGCGCCAAGGTCATTACTCTATCCATAGTAGTAATTCTCGGAGCCTTACCCTTGGGTTTTTTCATCTTTACCTATTTCAAAATGATACGAAAACTTAAGACAGATGGCGTGTGTCCATCAGACCGCTCACAGAGCTCCATCAACCGTGCAAGGCGAAACCGAAGAGCAATTACTATTCTTCTTGTTGAAGTTACCTTATTTATTTCGTGTGTTGTCCCGTTTTATTTTGTCAGTCTAAAATCTCTTTTTGTACCTTTTGAGGAAGTAATCGACCCGTTTTCACTTGAAGCCCTGTTGATTCTTGGGATGATGGTCTCGTTTTCGGCCATTAATCCTGTGCTTCACGGCTTCTTCAATTCTGAGTTCCGAAAAGAGGTTATGAGCTTGTTTGCATTTGTGCACTGCCGAAACAGTTTAGTTGAAGAAGAAACTGACAACAACTCACCAGCATTTAAGAGTATAAGGAGTTTGTGAACGATGAACAGGCTTTATTAACGTATGTCGTAATTGAGAGTATGAGATTGTCGTAATTGAGCGTATGTCGTAATTGGACGAATGTCGTAATTGAACGTATGTTGTAATTAAGCTTATGTGGTAATCGAACGTATGTCGTAATTGAACGTATGTTGTAATTGAACGTATGTTGTAATTAAGCTTCTGTCGTAATTGAACGTATGTCGTAATTGAGCGTATGTCGTAATTTAACGTATGTTGTAATTGAACGGATGTCGTAATTGAGCGTATGTCGTAATTGAACGTATGTCGGAATTGAACGTATATAATTGAACGTATGTTGTAATTGAGCATTTGTCGTATTTGAGCATAAATTGTAAATATGCGTATGTCTTAATCGAACGTATGTCGTAATTGGACGTATGTCGTAATTAAGCATATGTCGTAATTAATCATGTATTGTTATTGAGCGTATGTCGTAATTGAGCGTGTGCCATAACTATGCATATGTCGTAATTGAGCATGTGCCGTAATTATGCATATGTCGTAACTGAGCATATGTTGTAATTGAGCGTATGTCATAATTGAGCGTATGTCGTAATGGCGGAAATGAATTCGAAATAACCCATTCGAATGCCTTTTCAACACAAACTACTCAAATATGGCTTCCAAGCAAGAGATTCGATCACTATTAAGAGAAACTGTAAGAAGACCTTTAGAAGAAAAAGTTGGTACTCAATCCCCTCGCCGCCGGGGGACTCCCTTGAAAAGTGGATAGGGGTACTATGCGGAACCTTTAGGGTAACAAATGAGACCCTCGACAACTTTTTAAGGTTTCCGGCTGACGCCCTACCTTTTAGGGTCAGATTATTTTGCTTTGATAAATATAAATGGCCATAGAAGAATTTAAGGGTTGGTAACATAATTTGAGAATGTTATTCATTAACTACAACGATCCGATGATATAGAAAGCATTGTTTGTCTAAAACTTGGAACACTTGAGGTAAATGCGATTTTATTAATCAGCTTTTTGTTAATTTTATGCATACTTTTTAGCTAGGATCATTTTTAAAACCGTGAGTTTCAAGAGTCTTGGGGGGGGGGGGGGGGGGGGGGGGGGGGGGGGGGGGGGGGGGGGGGGGGGGGGGGGGGGGGGGGGGGGGGG
>JAOBAT010007871.1:0-10492 GCA_026413305.1 Hydrozoanthus tunicans
GGGGGATGGGGGTGGAAAAACTCCTGATGAGGGGTGAATCTTGCCGCAGGGGGAATAGAAAATTTCCTTGATCGGATGTGGGCCTAGACGGTAGGGGACCCAACAACATCCCTGATCAGGGATGGATCTACACAGAGGGAAACTTGAATGTATTCCTGGTTAGAGATGGATCAATACGGATTGGAATTGGGCAGTATAGGGAAAAGAGAAAACAAAATAATTGTGAGATTAAACTTACTTTCAAGAAGTGAGCACCTTCAATGGCTCCAGTCACGGCAAATGCGTAGCACGAACCGCATATACCTTGGCTGTGTACTGGGCTAACTGCGCCTGCGCAGGAGAAAGAGAAACAAAACAACGTTAACTTACATGTGTCTCTTATTAAATTAAGCAATGCATCGATAGATCGCATATAGCAACTTTGTAGCTTAGCGGTACGCGACTACTGTTTTTACAACATTCAAATTGTCCGCTTAATTGAGATCTCATGCAGGTTTTGGTCAGTTGAAGTTTGGTCTGTCAGCTCGATGTTTGTGTTTGAGTTTTCTTTTACCCGACAGGACCATTTGAAAAGTGCGTGCTGCTGATGATGGCCACAAAGATAACAAGACTAGCCAAGACAAGCGAGACGAGACAAGTCAAGGCAAGACGTGATGAACGAGATGGAACGGGTATAGATTACAAGAACAGACGAGGCGATACAGTATAAAACGAGAAAAAAACTAGATGATGTTATATAAGATGAGGCGAAAATAGAAGAGTAAAGACAACACGAGACAGAGGAGAAAACAAAAAGGACAAAGCAAAAAATTAAAAACAGCAAAAGACAAGGAAAGACGAGACAAGGGAATACAAGACAAAAAACAAGATGAACAAGGTGAAACAAGATTAGACGATATTTGACGAGACGATACAGAATGAGGCATGGCAAGACGAGGAAAAAAGGAGGAAGCAAAAACCAGGAAAGACAAAAAGACGAGACAAGACGGAACAAGTGACATGACACACTCACACATACTACCGGGATAAAACCGCTCTTTTCTTACAATTACACAGCAGCAAATCTGAACCACGAACGTACCCATCTCCTCCGATGGAAAGGACGTGTTTGCGCCAAAACGCAGCAGGAATAATTGGTGTCCCGACAACATGAGGTAAGCTTAGGGAGTTTATTATTTGGCCGGTTTCCTTTATTACCGTACTTTCTGGACTATAACCCGCGGGTTATCTGTTAATTTTGCCTAAGTGCGGGTAATCTACCGGTGCGAGTTATCTGTTAGAATTAGAATCTGAAGTTGATCTGGCTAAAAGTATTAAGTGTTCGGCTAGATGTTATGGTAATTACCCTTAATCCGGTCAGTATTTTTGGAAACGTTTTTTTTTTCGGCCCACTGGTATCACTTAAATAATAATTGTTCTCATTTCATCTGAAAACAAACAAAAAATGCCGTCGATTATCTGTTGACTATTGTTCCTGTTATTCACAAAAAAGTAGGAATGCAAGTTGTAGTCCTGGAAATACGATAAATAACGAAGTGATGCAACAAAGACGACACAGAAAGAAAAATTCACCACTTGCTGAGAGCAAGTGGGGCGGGTACAAAGCTGCAAGCTGTCTATCTTTTTAATTTGTTTTCTCCCCCCTACCATGTTGTCTCCAGTCCAAACTCTCGGGAGGATCTCCCAAGGGTACCTGGAACTTAGCACCTCCGACCAATGCCTCGTGGTTTGCTTTCAGTAGCCCTTTTTCGCGTTCAACTTCTTTTTCCGTCATATCTGTCAAGTGATTTGGCTTCAGCGTGTAGCCGAGATGTTGGCGGTTTCTAGACTTGATAAATCTGCGAACAAGTTTTGTCAAATTTCTTGAGATTTTCAAACCTATCTATACTTGAAAACGACAGCTATAATTTATTCAGAACCATATAAATTTCAGCTTTCCAACCTTTAAGAGTCAGTTTCCATATATGGTCAATTCGGTATTAGGGCTGATGATCGAGATTGTGTGAACCAATCAGAACGATAGAAACGTAATAATTGTGCTTATTTCTAAAGCTTGAGCCTGTTAGTTAAAGCAAAGTCGTGGTTATCAGTGGAATACCTGCCTGACTAGTTAAAGCAGATACGGTAAACGCTCTGTTAAGCCCCTCCCCTCCCTAATAAGCCCCTCCCTCTATTACGCTCGCCGTCTAGAGCTTCAAACTTTCAATAAGCTCCCCCCCACCCCCCTCCCAACGTAAAGACGACGAAGCGAAAAAACAAGGCGTTCTGTATCAAAAAAAAATTTTGTCAACGGTTATATCTTAATAAGTTTTTGAAAAGTGCTGATTAAAACGCCAATGGAACACAAAGAGCGTTTAGTTAAGGGATTACAGCAGCTCAAACAACATACCTCATATTGTGCCTATAGATGTTTTTTCTTCGCTCATGCTCATTCTTCGTATGGTATGTTTTCTGGAATTCATCTTTGAATAAATCAAACAGCGTGTTTAAAACATCTTCATAGTGCCTCAATTTTTCCTTGTACGTAGCTGTTTTTCTATAAGTTGTGGGTGATGGCAAAATGTTCCTTGTTCCCGCAGAGGTTGGGTTAGAACTTGATTGCTGGTGAAAATCTGTTGTTGCTCCCTCGGCTCCGTTTCCGACTAAAGGCAGCTTGTTCAGTTGTTCGAGAAGATACCTCAAAGCGTCTCTTGAGGAGGGAGAAGAGGGTGGCGGTGTAGTGGGCGTGTCTATTTTGTTGGACGGGTGGGACAGGGTGTATGGGGCTCCAGAGTCTGCATGCGGCATAAACTCGACCATTGGGTTTATTTCACCGACAGCGCCAGCCAGTTTGTGTTTGGCAAAGTCAAAACAATCGAGATCTAAAGCAGAAGAAGGGAACGAATTGACCTATGTCACTGTTTTCTTCCATCTAATTAATCTACCGACTTTATTGGAGTGGACATAAAACAGAATGACCGAATCCTATCAAAATCAAGATTTTGACCGCCCAATACCTGTAGCAAACAATACATTTGCTGAATTTGTTAAGAATAGTGTGCTGTCTCGCTCTCTCGGCAGCAATTGTTAATATTATTATTACCAATATTATTATTATTTAACATCATTTTCTGGCTGTTTTCATTGCCGACATTTTTTCTGTTAGGCGATCGACTCATAACAAAGGGCTAACAGAATTATCTCTTCTTCTCTAATTACATTTCCAAGATTTAATTTTCTCCGCAATTGTTCTTGCAGTTCCCAACAGGGCAGTTTTGTTTGCACTACTCTTAATGTTATTCCTAGCTTTTCAATCCACCTATATACCAAATCCTTGGTTACACTATTATTATTATCATTAATATTATTATTTTTATTATTAATTTTGTTATTATAATTATTGTTAGTGTTATTATTATTATTATTATTATTATTATTATCATCATCATCATCATCATTATTATTATTACAGTATTATTATTTCGATACGAGATTGTGTTGAGAAAGGTTAACTTTCAAGTAACGTACCTGTTGGTATTTGGAAGGTTCTGTAGTCAAAACTCCAGGGCTCGAACAGATCATACTCCAGAATGTAATGATCATAGTACGAGGACAGAAGAGTGTCATAGCCAATCATCTCATAGCGAACAGGTCGGGGAGGCAGTGTCTTGGTGGTTAGCAAAGTGTAAGAGTTGAGCTTGCTGTAGATAGTGAATGAGTGTTCCCACTTGGAATGGAGAGAGCCCTTGTACTCGCTGTCGCCGCCATACTTCAAAAATTCAATAAAAAGTCCAGCCGTTTTAGTAAGTCAAGCTCAAATTGTCATTATTATTATCATTACCGTTAGCGTTTTCATTATTATTATTATTACCGTTACCGATATCGTTGTCGTTATCGTTATCGTTACCGTTATCTTTTTCGTATCATTATTGTTGTCATTATCATTATCGTTACCGATATTGTTGTAATTATCGTTACCGTTATCGTTTTCGTTGTCATAATCAGATTGATATCGTTGTCGTTATCATTATCGTTACCGTTACCGTTATCTTTTTCGTCATCGTTATTGTTGTCATTATCATAATCATTATCGTTACTGATATTGCTGTCTATATCGTTACCGTTATCGATATCGTTGTCATTATCAGTATTTTTACCGTTATCGTTGTCTTATCGCTGTCCTTATTGTAACCGTTTTCGTTATCGTTATCAATATCATTATCGTTATCGATGTCATTACCATTATTGTTACCATTATTGTTATTATTATCGTTATCGCTATCGCTTATGAATTATCATTACCGTTATCATTACCGTTACCGTTATCGATGTCATTATTGTTATCGATGTTATTTTCGTTACCATTATTGTTATCGTTGTCGTTGTCATTATCATTGTCGTTTCCGTTACCGTCATCGTTACCGCTGTATTTATCGTTATCGTTTTTGTTATCATTATTGCTATCGTTACTATTATTGTTGTTTTTTCCTTGTCGTTGCTATTACCTTGAAATAAGACGGCGAAGGGATGACACTCTGTATCTTGATTGGTAATCTTGCTGTTCCTCTTCTATGAAGACAACCTTTGAGTGTTTTCCAATCCTTTTCAGAAAACTCGGGAACTATTTTGCACGCATACCCGTACTTCCCGAGATCTTGTCTCTGGTATGTTCTGTCCATCCCTGTTAAGGTAAAAATTATTAGAAGTCACAAATTTTGATCTTGCCACTGTTAACCTCTGACCATATCTTTACGTAAAAATACAAACTGTCTTATTCAGGATTCTATTATAGTCAGGGTTTTGGTTTCAATAGATGAAGCCTACAAAAGGGTTCTTAGATGTCGCTTGTCCCGCATTTTTTTGTCTTTTTGTGGCATATTTTTCTAGACAGTGTAAATTGTCGCTTTCGCGTTTTCGTCTGAACAAAATGTGGCTGTCATAATTTTCAACTTTTCAATTATTCTCTTCGCTAATTTCTTTACCGCTTCAAGCTATCAATCTTTGTCAACAACCGAGTAAAGTAAACATGACAAGAAAATATGTCTGTTTCTAAAAATTTTAAGCTTGGACAAAAAATATCGCGAGAAACTGATTACAGATGTACATAGTTGAATTCCTTTGTCGCTGTCGTAAATTGAATCACACCTAAATCTTGAATACGAGGCTTGGGGGTGAAATTGACTATAGTCTGACGTCAACATGCATAACGCCCATTGAAGTAGTAGTACACACCTCCGTAGTAGTCGATTCTACTCATGTTATGATTGGCTGAGTGCCACACTTCAAACGGTTCCACAATGTCTCCGTATGGAAGCGACAAAACACCCTTAGCATGGTAGTCTGCGGGGAATTGAGGTAGCATGGGGAAAACTTTCTCACTGAATCTTCTGCTTCGCATGTAGTAGTGGTTTTTCACTGGGTCAACTCGATTGATGCATAGGTATAGCAGCCCTGGTTTATGAATAAGATAGTTCTTACAATTTAGAGTAGGGACGTTTGTAAAAGTTTCATTAACTGACTGAGGCCTCGATATTAGGCCCTAAGCGAAATAACAGGTTTATTACTCTTAGGACCTTTATTACATTTAAGGCCAATCTTTTTTTTAGGAATCCATATTATATTTAGGACCAAATTTTTATTACATTTACTACCTTTATTACATTTAGAGCAATTTATTACATTTAAGTCTTCTACAAACCTGGTAAAAATCTAAATTTTGAAATGTTTGAAAACTCAATTTAGGATTCAAAAAATGTACTTTTTAAAACGATTCATTTACTATTACTCTATTGATCAGTTTACCCCCAGCGGACCGGAAGCATATGCAGGCGCAAGTGGCTGCCGCTTCAAAGCGGTCCACCTATTCTGGTGCTCATTTACCGACCCCGGAAGGATGGAAAGCTGAGTGGCCTTTAGCGGGAAGGAAGGTCGCCCAAGTTTTCAACCCTCGACCAGGCCGGGGATCGAACCGGGGACTTCAGGATTGGGAGGCAGAGAACTGACCGTTGCGCCAACCCCTCCGCTTCTACAAAAACGAGTAAAGATCTAGAAAGCACTAGTTAATCCCATGTTAACGTTGCACTGACGACTGACGTCATAACGTCAAACTGTCAAGAGAATCAACTTTATTGCCTTGTTCGGACTGTTTGTTGCTTGCATTTTTCGTAAAATTATCCTGTATAGAACATAAAACGTTTTCCTTCTTAAGCAACTTAACAAAAAGCTTATATTTCTTTAATATTAAACTTCAAGTTCAATTCGACGTTGTGAAGTTACGGATTATCTATCGCGAGCACAAAGACGGCGGCTCCCTTATTGTTCACCTTGCACGTTTTGTAAGTTATCTTTCACTATACAGCAATGAGACGCCCTAAAAATTACCTTTTCTAGTACAGGTTCTTTCGCACCAGGCCTCTAGCTTCATATTCTCTTATTTTGTTAATAATTTGCATAGAAAAGTTACCGAAATCTGATTGGACGAGAGCCTTTGTTAATTCCAAACAGCGCAATTACAAATCAAAACAGTGCGATTATATTTGTAACTGGGACATTTAAATTGCATTAAAGACCCATTAAAAAATTAGTAATTGCAGTGGTTGTAAACAAACAAAATGGCGGTCAAGTTTGCCGATTGCAGTAACGAGCTTATTCACCCTTTAAAAAACCATTCTACAAATAGAATACCGTGCCAGTATCGAAAACAGACTGAAAGTGTAAAAAAACTGACAAAGAGCTTAGAATTGCTTTTAGAGTTTCAGTATGCGGCAAGTTTTGCGAAGTACAGTGTGATTTTATTCAAAATTTATAGGAGAAGACTGCCAACAAATAATGTAAAGAATTCAAGCAACTGGCAAAAAGTGTGGAAAACCTGGGCAAAAAGAGCTGGATTTATCTCCTCAGGAGTTTTGTGCGTAAGTTTAACAAGACTAAAAGGAGTGCGAACCTGTCATGTCTCTCACTTCCCTCGCGCGTTTAATACTGATTCTTCTCCGAGTGCATATTACTTACAAGTAATCAAATGGCTTGTTCGTGCAATTCGGGATTAATCAGCACTCGAAAAAATATTTCAAAGACAACAAATTGAACTTGCTTCACTCGTTCAATTTTAAGTTAGTCTTTGAAATATTTACGAGTGCTGATTAATCCCGAATTGCACTTCAAACCATTTGATTACCAATACTTATAACATTCGTTATTATCATTGGTGCATAATATTAACAAAGTACCAAAAAATCAACGGATGAATTTACATATTTTTTGTTGCAAATACTACCCAGTTGGATGAACCCCTATGCTCTAAATTTGTTTAAATAATCTGTACGTTGTTCGCCCGTAATGCTATGACTTTCGACTTAAACTCTTTTTAAGAAAAATTTAAACCAAAATACACCGATGAAAATGATTTTAGATTTTCAAAACCAATAATATCATCACAACAGTTTGCTCAATATCGAGGGTAAAGCATAAACTCATTTTAATCTCCCATGGTTACTTACTGTTGGCCTTAGTTTTCTCGCCATAGCGTTTAGCAGTTATCAATATTTTTTGTTCTGCGGAAGTTCCACTCGACTGATCTAGCTTTCAATATTCCCTGGCTTACCTGAGCACACCAGTGTGAGAAGGAGTACGAGTTTTCCCCATGTTCGGAATATACATCTTAGTCTGAAACCATCAACCGCTTTCAAAGAATCTCCCACTCTCACCATAAATACACTCCCGGAATCGGCAGAAATATATCACCTTTATCATCAGCAAAATTATCCAGGACGTTTTTAAGCGACTCTGTGTTCCCAATACAAGCGTTGGTTTTTCAAGAACTTTACGAGAAGTAATTGCGAAGAGAAATATAAGACGCGCCCCATTTTTGAAATTTTTACCGCAAAAACTATTTATTCCGAAATTAGTTATAAGATCACGTTTATTGTTTCGGTTTTTGTCTTCTGACAACCCCTTAACCGCCATGATCAGCGTTAATTTTGCAGCTGTGACGAAACTGTTTATATCCGACTATATTCAACGGTCGTACGGCCACCTGTTGCTTAACAATCGCTCTTGACAGGTACAGCAGAAGAACTTGTCTTTCTTTTGCTATTTCTGTTGCTTTTGATTCAGTTGTAAAAACAAACTTGCGACAAAAGCGAATGGTGCAAAACTTTTATAAGTTGTTTTTCGCTAAATAGTATCTAGTTAAACTAACAACAATCAAGTTTCATTGTTAGCTGAGCCATTTTTTCATCAATTACCAAACTTACGTACGTGTACGTCCTTTGTCACAACATTCACAAGCGTGAATACATCTTTTATTGGGCAGTTTAAAGTAGATTAAACGTGATTTATTACAAGTACTGCAAATTTTTTGGACTAGGCTTTTAGTTTATTCATCTTGGAATATTTATAGTTGCTTTTTTTCTAGTCAGTAGATAAACCAAAAACATAGCAACCTCCCGCGCGTGGCTCGCGCGAGTTAGAGACCTAAACAATCTCGAGACGAGGACGGCAGTGCGACAACGAAGGCAAAGAACATTGGTGAACATAGCATCTGACTGTTGAAATGCACAGGGGAGTCACCTGAACGTTCTCGTCTTGAAAATAATAACGTTTTATCCAAGCTGGACCCGAGTGATTAGCGCGCGTGGCTGACACCCCAGAACTACACGGTTTTTTTATAAGAACAACTTTACAAGAACAACTAGGCTCAGTTTGGCCAAAATTTAAGAACAAGTTAAGAACAAGCTGAAGCTCGGGGCTCGATTGAGCAATTTTTTTTAGCTCTACAAAAATTTTGTTTTCATTTTTTCCTTTTAATCATTATCATTGCTTCAAATTAAACACTACCCTGAAGGTTGTTCCTTACAATCGTTGTAAACATGCATACAGCATAGAATACACCCGCCAAGCACTGATCCGTTTTCAAATATATGCATTGCAGTACCTTAGAAATAAGAACAAACTAAGAACAAATCGCCAAAAAACTAAGAACAATGAGCCTCGGCCAAATTTAATGGTTCTTAAAAAAAACGTGTAGGTCTTTCTGTTGTATTCTTCAGCGAGAAACTTAAGCAAACTTTTTCAAGACATAAAGATAAATTCTAAAACCACCGAATGTGATCACACTACACAATAAAAAATGGAAATATGTGCCGAAATATAAAATTGAAATGTGTTTAAATCTATGACTATGGCACGAAACAAAACTTCGTAAAAGTTTGAAAACTTTTTTCTTGTTTCAAAATTGGAAATATTCCGTACGTAACACTGATGGAGAAATTACATGACAATGTGTTAACAAGGTTTTGTATTAGAATTTGTAAAAACCTCACAGAATTTTTCTACCTGTATATTTTATACTTTATCATACCCAGTTGTCACTAAACTCGCACCAGTCCCCTTGGTTTATTTACAGACTGTACCAAAGCGCGTGGCAGTGTGGGTAATCAAGATGGCCACCAACGGTGAAGACTTTTGGAGCTGCATTGATGAAATGAAACTGCAGATTCAATCAGCTTGGAGAGTGACCAAGCTAACACGACAAGCAGACAAAAATGACAGCAACCCTGTGAGGAGACTTCAAGAACTGACCAGGTAACAATTAAAAGTTGCTTCACTTTAAATGAGACTTGCACTTCTAAACAAACTGTAAGTAGGTTGAAACAGGAAAACATAGTTATGTTTTTCAAATGCCGACAACACCAGATAGTCGAACTTAGATCGATGAAACTCTAGTTAAAAATCATATACTACTACAAAAATACTTATTGTTTTATAAAGCCAGCGAGTGACTAGCTTGATATAGTTTTCTAAAACCAGCGAGTAACTAACCTCAGCTGCTACTGCCCAGATAAAAATCGGTAAAACGATTTGCAAATCTGTTTAGAAAACGTTAGAACAAGGTAAAAGTAAGAGTTTTCAAGCAAATTGTAAGTCGTTCTTGAAAATTAAGTAAAAAAAGTTACAACACTTAACGTGAACTGTTAAAGTTCAAAGAAAACTTACATCTTATTCAAACTCTAAACAATAACAGTGTACAATTGTTTGTTGTGCATGTTTTGAGGAGGTTTTGCGACACTCCAAAATCCACGGTTCAGTTTTGATTTATAAAGCTACAGATTTTTATAATATGACAACCTTTATAAAGATGGGGTCAATGCTAATTTTTTTTTTCAACTACAGATTGACAGTTGCACTGACGATGGCAGTGAGTACTGCTGCCGAAACATGTTTGCAATAAAAAGGGTCTTGATTTTCTTCAAGTTTATTACCAAATTTCAGCTATCAAGACCAATTAAATAAATGTTTTATTCACGGCAAGGCATGTGGACAAAACGCCTTAATACATGAATCGAAGTAACTTTGAGTTTTCAAAAGAGAATTAATATAAGAGTTGCTAGTTTCCTTGGACAATAACCACCAGTGTATTGTTGAGCGGCCATATGCATTGTGTTATATTTTCGAAGTGTGTCATCAGGCAGTGGTGTTAGTTTAGTAAGTGGATGAGAGTGTTTGACCCCCCTCC
>JAOBAT010007882.1:0-10491 GCA_026413305.1 Hydrozoanthus tunicans
TAGGGTATTTCGGGGATTTTTTCAACGGTCATCGCTACCCTTTTGATCCCGAATTACCCTATTCCCCCAACATCTCCCCCCCCCCCCCCCCCTGGCCACGACGTTTCGACTGCTAATGCTAGTCTTCTTCAGGCGATCGATGTTTAGACTGTGATTTTTCGCTTTAATAGCCCGGTTATGAAATGCTCATCAGGGGCGGATACAGGATTTCGATCAAAGGTCTCTAAGAGCTGTCATCCCAATTCACCTATGCGGCTCCTTAGTCCTTTAATATTCTGGTTGTCAGACATATTGGCCTGTCTTTAAAGTGAGAAGAATGAGATCAGGATCGTTGATTAAATTTATTTAGACTGAAGAAATTGTTTATAACGCCTGTCCTGTTAATGTTGCTCTCTGATACAAATTTCATAGACCACAAAGAATAATTTTGTCTAGAAATAATGGCCATTTCTTGCTATATTAGAACCAAATATAATTCAAAAATCTAAAGAGCCAAATTTTGTAATATACAAAACAATAACGCTTTGCAGTCAATGAACCATGGATTCGATGCTTTGCGCATCATGCCAAGCAACATTTACTAAAAATCTAGCCAACCAGCAAACAAAACTTTTATTTGATGACAGATCGTCTGATTCCGATGTACGCTGGAATGAAAACAAAACAGTGCTGAAAAAATAATAAAAGTTTGTACAAAAAAATAAGATTTCTGTGAAGGGCAGGATGGATAGACGACGAACCGGAAGGCACATTTTGGTATGTTCTGTTTGTGTGCTCATCCGACCTTGTCCATACGTGAACATCTACTAGACCGTTTGACGGAGGTAAGAAAAACACTCCAGGGTAAAAATATAATTTCTATTGGCTGTTTTCATTTACTTCAGGGACTGCTTTAAACCATTCTTACTTTGGAGTGATATTTTGTTGTCACAGACTTGTATTAGGCGCACAACACCAGCTGTTTGCACGCGAACGTGACAAAAACCACGATTAGCACTGAAGCCTCGAGAACGTTGTTTACTTGACCTGAAAAGACTAGCAGCAGAATGCAAGTATTACAGATTCCAGGAAAGTTCCACCCGATGCCGATGAACAAAAAATATCCAGCAAACATTCTACTGTAATGTTTAAAACTCCAGGTCGGATCGGGGGTCAATCGGATGCACATTGTACAAACAAATAAATTAATTACCAAAATGTCCCGCCAAATGTCATTCGTTCCTCTCAGTTTCTTCGTTTTTTCCGGTTCTGTGGTCCTGCAGGTCCTGTAAACTAAACCTTCCGCTCTATTCTGAAGTTCCTAAGTTTGCAAAGAAGTTTAAATTTTCGCTTGGAGCTACTGTACGCAACAAAATTGGAGATCGTTCGCCAAAAGTAACATGAAATCCTCAGCAAAATGTCTTTGTTTGACGATATTAAGCCTGCTGTTTACCTTGTCATTGTGTATGTGTTTTGTATGTAAAATTGAGGGCAAAGAATCAATCTTTAACGGCTGAAAAAATCCTTTACCTCAGGCTGAACACGTAAAACACTACTTGTTCACAGCTTCGCAAATGCAAGGAAGAATTCTTTCTATAATGCACGCGTTTATATTTTATGGCCATATATGAAGTTTTTCCCCATAGCTAACAGCGGAGTGAGTGAGTGAGTGACAAAATCGCCCCCTCACGATATGTCATCCATTGCACATGCGTGCAATATGATTTCGAGAGTTGAATGCCTTTCAACCCAACCGTGTTTTGCACCTATTCTTTACGCTTCAAGAACTGTATTTCGCGAGCCCTAAAGTCTTTGATTTATCTGTAAACTTGCGAATGTTTTTCCGATTTGTCGACTCTCAATGACAAACTATTGATAAATCGTATCTTTTTGGGGTTTTTTTATTTTTCGGTAGTGTAAAAAAGAGGGGCTGGAAATCCACCCAATCAACTCCCCCTGTATCCGCGCCTGCGCACATGCAGTATCTTGAAATGATCTGCCGCGTGTTTGATGTTTGTGACACTGGGTTAACGTCAAAAGAAACCTTACCTTTTTAATAACTAACAAAACAAGTATTCTCATCCCTTTCTCTTTTGTTGTGGTAATAAAAGATTACTGAGAAAACACCCGCAATACGAATGCTATAGACTTTATTGTACTACTGTCAAAGTGCTGTATGTACAGTAAATCCCCGCGAGTAAGAACCTAAATTTTAAGAACCTGTTAGGCTAAAATCTACCAGTTATGCCCCCTATAAGTAAGATCCTATTTAGCCTAAAATTCGGATTCAGGTTCTTAAATTCTAAGAATAACTATTTTATGGAAATCATTGAGGGGCATGGAGAAACCTGGCTATTTAACAATTATCCCTCAGGGGTCAAAAGCTATATCAGTAGAATTGTAGAGCTTCCTAGAAATAAGAGCCTATTAAGAACCTAATGACCCTAGATTTTTGTTATACACCTTTTATGTAAGAACCTGTTTAGCCTAACTGGAAAAAACATAGGTTCTTACTCACGGGGATTTACTGTATATAGAAGTAAAAAGTTGAGACGTCCTGCAAGTCTCGACAATCTACAAAGTATTTACAGTAGCATATGCATCGAAGAACTTAGTGTTTCAACAATATGCAAGAGAAACCTTTATATGCAAAGTGGAGAGATTATATTGAGTTAAACTTGTTTACTTTGACTTATAAAATTAGTTTAATCTATTCAGCTAAACAACTAGAAATAAATAAATGAAAAAGTTTGTCTTGTAAAACATTTCCACCTTAAACAACTATAAATGAGTTGAAAGAGTTCCCTCGGTCTATCACGGCACTTTAATTCCTTAGATGATCTTCTTAAGAAAAAGTAAACTCCAACACTTTGTTGTTTCAAAGACACAAAAGTTAAATCTTGACTTTAAACCAGGTCGACAATGCCATTGGTTGATCTTAATTAGCATAACAAACAGACCCGTACACTCAGTCAGAGACTTTCTAAAAATACTCGCCAACGGTTAGTTAAACTGCTGCATGTTACAACGACACAAGTCAGCAATGATTTGTACTTTTATTCGACGAAATTGTTTTCACACAAAACAGAAACACACGTCTATAAGTTACATGACTATGTCTATGTTTTTTTGAACAGCTAAAGATTGGAAAATGCTTCCTGTCCACTCTAAACCAGGAGCAATTTGATCGACTGAGTTACAGATGGAAGCTCAATTGTATCTGTCAAAATTGAAAAAGGCGTCCGTTAGAAATACAAAAAAAGGGTAATCAAGAATAATATAAAAAACCTGGAGCAATTTGTTCGACAGAGTTACAGACGGAAGTTCAATTGTATCTGTCAAAAGTGAAAAAGGCATCCGTTAGAAATACAAAAAAAGAGTAGTTAAGTATAACATAAAAATAATTTAGAGCCAAGGGGAGGGTCAACTAATTTGGTTTCTAGGGTTAATGCTAATGCTAGTTCATCTATTTACTACCTTTTCATTTATCGCTATTATCTGAAAGGATCTGTAAGTACCGCTACCACAAGATCTTTCCCTGTACAACTATCACTGCCATTAACATGATCATTAGCATCGTCATCGCTAATATTGTTGTTCGCCTAGTTGTCGGTGCTTTTTTGTTTTTCTGCTTGAGTAACGACAAATTACCGAAACGTACACTCTCTCAATACTTTGTTCTATTACTAAAAAAAGCAAGCATTAAGAACTGTATATGCGTTTTATTACCCGCTTTGGCCTCGAGGTCAGAAACATCAGTGCGGAGCTGCCTCACAAACAAAAGGCTTTTTCATGGAAGTGTACTCGACGTTCCAGTAACCTGCCCTAGAGCCATTGCCGACGTACATCATACCACACGGCGCCGAATATCCACTGTTAGGCTCTCCAGTGCTCCACTTGGTAAAAACAGCCACACTACCATCTGTCCACTTGTATTTCCCAAACAGATATCTCAAGCCGTGCCAGACGCCGATCGTTATTTCTGGACCATTCGTATTCACTAACTGCAAAACAAACTTATTCTCACCAAGAGAATCGATTTTTACCAAGTGGCCTCCACGAGTCTCGCAGCTGATATTTGCCTGGTTCCAGTCTTGGGGAGTCTTGAACACTAGGTACTATGTTGTTGGTCTAACCCTAATTTCAATGAAAGTAAGTATAAAGAAGAAAAAAGACTTTAAAGGAATGCTTGAAAACGACAAAGGATACTTTGATTAAGCCAAATAAATTCGGACCCACCTCAAAACTGTCTCTGTTCTTACCTACCGCTTTCTTCTTTGCTTTACAGTTTCCATATTTACCCCCCTGAAGAAATAACAAGAACATAACATGCGTGTAACTCAGCCGCGTATTCTGAGAAACACGTTTTTCTTCCCTTTATGGCTACAGTTGGCTTTTGAGGGCCTGGGGTGGTTTGCAGTTGTTAACAAACACGCTTTTTTTTATAAGAACAGCTTTATAAGAACAACGAGGCTTAGATTGGCTAAATTTAAGAACAACTTAAGAACGGACTCGATGGCTAATTTTTTTTGAAAATTTTACTGAACTTCGATCTTTAACTGAACATTAAAGAATAAACAAGAAATGCTTCGCAGTCTATAATCACTGGAAATCGTCTCGGGGAAAATGTGGGCGAATCCACGATAACTTCGCAGGGGTAAATTGACCAAATTCGTTTTCCAATACAACCATTAACAATGCAACAATTTTGGCTTAGTTTTTCTTTGATATAAACATGCATGGAAATGAAATCGCCCAAAAATTAAGAACGATGAGCCTCGGTGAAATTTACTGGTTCTTACAAAAAAAGCGTGTATTTTGGAAAGAGCCAAAAAATTAGGATATTAGCATTGTGTTTGGTAATTGTGACTGCAATCTTTTTAACAGTTGTGTAAGTAACTGATTTTGAATTCCTGGTTTTGTTGAACACTAGGTACTATGTTGTTGGGTTTATCTATATATGATTGTTATTAAAGAGTCTGAGGTAGGAAAATTGTTGAACCATTTATTAAAACCACGCTGTTTGGTGCACGATTATCCAAATATCGGACATTTTGCTTAATCACTCAGAATTTTAGTTGTAATGGGATTTGTAAGCCAATACGTACTTGTCAGTTTGCACAGCATTCAATAAAACCCATAATGGAAGTTCCTAGTCACAATTAAAGTTTTATCATTAATGCTTGAATGTTATTCGTACTTTTATCGATTGCGGATTAGTTTTAAAGTTATCGAATTTTATTTGCGAATTGCAAGTTTTCAAACACTGACACATATAATTTTTTTTCCTTTTTATCAAAAGCTAATGTTTCCACCATTTTTAGTTTGGGATTGCACGTTAACTCTTGTAACCGATAAATTAGGCAAGTTCAGTCCTAAGTGAATGTTAAAAGGTCCTTTATTGGGAATATATTGTAAGAAAACCCGTTAACAACTTTCTGATTCGTTGGATACAGCCAGGGGACCAAGTCAGCTAAATAAGTATATCAAATAATAAAATAAGGAAAGCTATAAACAAACAACAAATTACATTTGTTTGAGAATTTATCTTGACTGGCCACTACCGGTGCGGGTGACATGATGAAGAACTGTAGTGGCCGGTTAGTTTAGTTCGGTTAGTTTTTGAATGTGTTACGATTCACGACGACGATTATTACAATTCACGAGAGCTCGAATTATTACAATTCACGACGGTGTGTTATCACAATTCACGACAACTTTGTTACAATTCACGACAAATGTTATTACAAATCACGACGGGTATCACATTTCACGACAGTATAATACAGTCGACAATAATTGATTTAACTGATTTCAGCGATGATCTGTTGAACTGAACCTCATTCTGATCGAACCCACTAGCTGGGCATGTGCTCTATTTTGATTAACTTTATTTGCACGCATGCTTAAAATGTTATAAGTGCGAAAACCGACATGGATCCTTTTCAAAATTTTCTATGCCAATCTACAGATTAGAAGTAGAATAAACACTTCTAGAATATCAAATTCTGTAGGTGCTCTGCGAGTGTCTTTATTTTCCCGATGAACTGAGCGAAACATCCTTCCGCCATGGCAGAGTTGCGAATCGCCCTATGACGTCAATGGCTCAACTCGCGACAACCAATTGCAAAACCATGTACATAAAGCCAACCATTGGCAAAACACACCAAAAAAATAACATTTAAATGATAAATAAACAGAAGGAACCCATTTGGCCTCTCTGTATCCAATGCAGTAATTCGAGAGCGGCACGGGTTGAGTCGTTGGCCTCATATCCGTTGTCTATGCTCAACCAAGCATGACGCAGGTGATTCGCTCTCAATTAATGGCCTCGAAAAAACATACTTAAAAGTTTTTGATCTCGAAGGTTTTTGGCAATGTGTTTATCTTATATCTCTAATTCACGATTCTGCAAAAAAGCTGGATCTTGGATTTTTGCACTAGTAGCACTTTAATCTATTTGTTCTCTTTAGTTTGCGGTTTTGCCGAAATTCCTTACAAACTTTGGCAAATTTTCTCCTAGTAATATCAGATAAATTATTAAAAATATTTCATAACTTATATTGTTCAAGCTCCATTGTAAAATGCTCACGTAGGCATTGCAACAAGTAGTGTAAAATGCAAATTTATTTTCAAGTTGAATTAACTTTTACAGTATAATAAGCTCTATTAATTCAAATAGTTCTATAGAAAAACAAGGCATAAACAAAAGTTATATCATTAAATTCAGTCTCCCAATAAATTTGTGTCTGTCTTTTTCATTTATCTGTTTGTTGTCAATCGCTTAATAGACATTAAGCACGTAAGTCAATCATTCCAACAAGTAGTGTAAAATGCAAAATTATTTTCAAGTTGAATTAACTTTTACAATATAATAAGCTCTCCTTAAATTGAAATAGTTCTATAGAAAAACAATGCATAAACAAAAGTTAGATCATTATTTTCAGTCTCCCAATAAAATTTGTATCTGTCCTTTTTTATTCATCTGTTTGTTGTCAATCGCTTAATAGACATTAAGCACATAAGCCTATCATACTGCAGCAATCGTTCTAGTAAATAGGTCATGGCGGCCGGGGTCTGTATCTTTCGATATCAAAACGACAAACAGCATCTTTTTTAAGTCGAACGAGTTATTTGATTTCCTTCTTGGCCTCTTCCAACTCCTTTCGACGCTCAGCGCCTTAATGTGGACAGAAGGCCTAAACGCATTGAAATTGAGCGATCAGGGCCTAAATTAATAATGACAATGTGTTAAAGAAATACTATTATAAAAACCTGCCGATTTCCATATTCTTTGATATCCGAGTCAATCTTTCTTGTACTTGCTTAGTTGACATAAGACTTTCGCTTACATAACACATATAGATTAATGGCCAAATCTAGTTAATTGAGCAAAAAAATTTTCAAATCCGTCACAAGCAAGGTTACTAAGAATTCCAACATTTAATCCTGGAAAAAAATTTATTCAGTCAGCAGGTGCTCTCTTTCAATCCGGCAGCCACGCTAATGTATGTGTTAGCGACTTAAAAAATCAGTTAATAGAAGCCATTAAAACTTGTTTTGTTTCAGTTTCTATTCAAACTGTAAATTAAAAAAAGACTAAAAGTAGCTTCAGCTCATCGACACAATAATACCAGCATTCCGTTCGTGCGTCATCGGAGCTCTTCTTGATTCCTCAAAACTAAAGCGCGGGCAAAGGTTTACAGCAGTTTTTGAAAACACCTGTTTATGGGGGTTATTATACAAAATTTATCTAAATTCAAGAATTTCAATATCGGGCAACTTTCATTGTTTATACCAAACTTGAAACCAAAACTGAGTTGACTCCAACGCTTCCGGACAGGTGTCGGCTTCTATTCATTCTATAAAGAAGAAATTTTTTAACATTTAAATTCTGAAAGGGCTACGAAGCTTAATAAAATGCCACTAACGCAAAGTTGCACTTGCTGAAAAATAACACCAAAACGGGAAAGGAAATGAGTCTGTAAAGTTTGGGGCGAAAAAATTGAATTTGCATTGTTTTCGGTAGTTGTCAGAAGAATTATTTTTAGCTTTAACATCAAGCAATGTTGTTGATAGCCGATGATTAAGGTGCTTCACCATTCTTGTAGAACGGTATCGAAAGCAAATTATATATATTTTTTTGTTAATGTAAGCTAAAGTTCTTTCATGAATTCACATTTGAGAGTGAAAATGTAGTTGCTAGCCAGAACTTCTTGGTAAAAAAAGGTCAGGATTGCACAAAGCACCTTATGTTTCAAAACACAACAAAATTTACCTTGTGAACAGCAGCTTCAGTCGGCTTTAACTGGTGATATAAACAGCCCGGTGTGAGAACAAGGGATTTCCCTTTATTTTGTTTATCTTCCACTCCACATCCATCCAGACTGCAGCATCCTTTCCCGGACCCGGTAGTGTCTCGAAAACTCACAGATATACAAGCTCGCTCACTTTTGCACATCTTAACGCATTCCTTAAAGTTACAGTTGGAGATGCTCTTGTATTGCCAGCCTTCTAAACCTAAATCTTGGACCGTGAAAGGCGTGAATTCAGTAGAGAAAACGTCAAAAGTAAGAAATGCCGCCAAAGTTACAACACAAATGAAACCAACGCGACAACCTATGAACTCCATGTCAGTCGTGAAATAAATTATGAATTCAAGAAAGCATACATAACACACCTGCAAAAGGTCATCAAGAAAACAAGAAAAAGAGACAATTGAATTGAAAAACTCTAGACACGAGACAAAAAGTTGGAAATTACTACAGAGACGGGAAAAAGAAAGTACAGAGATGAGACAAAGGAATTGGAAAGAAGTATAGAGACGAGACAATGGAAATGGAAAGAGTTCCAGAGACTAGAAAAAATGCTGGGAAGAACTACAGAGACAAGACAAAGAGCTGGAAAGAGTTCCAGAGACGAGACAAAGAGCTGGAAAGAACTCCTGAGACAAGTCAAAGAAAATGGAAAGAGTTCCAGAGACTAGAAAAAATGCTGGAAAGAACTACAGAGACAGGACAAGAGATGGAAAGAGTTCCAGAGACGAGACAAAGAGCTGGAAAGAACTCCAGAGACGAGACAAAGGAAATGGAAAGAGTTCCAGAGACGAGTTAACGGAAATAGAAAGAACTACAGAGACGAGACAAGGGAATTTGAAAGAAGTCCAGGACAAAGATGATAATTACCCACAATCACAGTAGAGCCCACTTGCATAAGAAGACTTGAACAGCTTTTTTAGCGAATCAGGAAACACCTTAAACTTAAAAAAGAATGATAAGCTGATAGCCCTTTTATCGTATTGAAACAGAATACAGAAATTGATTACTTTAACTTATACTGCCAGACAAACAAACGCTAGCTGTTTTCGCATATGGTTCTACTCAGAGTAGTCGCAGGATTACAATCGTCCATTCAAATATAATTACTTATGCGCAGGGTTTATAAATTAAAACAAGGAATATCAACTCAGTACACTTCCAAAAGAATATCAACTCAGTAGACTTCCCGTATTTCCTCGAGTAAACGCTGCCCTAGCTAAAACAGAGCACGGCTTTTGATCGAATATTGAACCAATGGGGATTGTTGTAATGCAATAAATAATTATCAGACTTGTTACAAACCTTTATCCAGCGCAACAAATTGTAGCTTTAAAACTGTGAAGCTTGTTTTGGTTTAGCCAGACAAAAAACTATATCCTTTTTTCTATTTTCTAAAATAAGGTTACGCTTGGTTTTTTAAAAAACTAAACAACATTTCAAATAAACGCCGCTCTTAATTAAACGTTGCACCCAAATAATGAAAAAATCAGTAAACGCCGCGGCGCTTACTCCAGGAAATATGTTATTCTGAAGCGTTTTGCCAG
Organism: Hydrozoanthus tunicans; assembly: GCA_026413305.1. Classification (NCBI taxonomy): domain Eukaryota; kingdom Metazoa; phylum Cnidaria; class Anthozoa; order Zoantharia; family Hydrozoanthidae; genus Hydrozoanthus; species Hydrozoanthus tunicans. The sequence goes on from JAOBAT010007882.1 coordinate 9,842, forward strand.
CGCAACAATAAATTCTTACAATTCTCACAAGATTCGGCTCTAGAGTACTCGCAAGTTTAAGAACACGCAAAAATTTAGTAGGATTAGATGCAGATCGTTATGTTACAGCTAGCCTGTAAAAAAGGCCGATATCATTGTTTTCAAACTTTGGTTATGAGTCAAAAACCGTTTCGTTTCGCTACGCACTTCTTTGCTCACTCACATAGAGAAATGTCGCTTGAAAGTTCTTTTTCATCAAAAAAAGTTTGTCGAGCGTAAAACTGCTCCTGTAATGACGGCAAAAGAAAACTCAGGCTTCCGTTCGCTCTCTCCTATACAAAATTAAAAGCTTAACTTTTCAAGTTCTTTGTCTTATGTACAACAACGGAACTGTTTTGCTTCAAAGAAAAAGAGATAAAAGACAAAGAAAAGAATTAACTTGTTGGCATAAAAACTTGCCGCGAGGTGAGAAATCAATAACTGTAAATGAACTAATCTGTGCGCCGGCCTTCTTTTAGATAGCATTTCCTAAAGATGGCCATCGAAAGACAGCCAAAATATTTTGGTTATAAAAATGAGATGGCTTCTCTTACTGCCTTTTATTAAATGGTAACTCTGATTTTCGGTCAATAACCAAATTTCCAGCGTTCTGATTGGCTGAACTTAGGTCA
>JAOBAT010007893.1:0-10490 GCA_026413305.1 Hydrozoanthus tunicans
AACTTAGCACCTGCACTACACTTATATTCACGTGATGGGAAACCATTGTGAATTATACAATATAAATAAATAAATAGACAGTAGAAAGTTTTCGACTTAACGCCTGGTTGAGGTGTTTTATGCAGTAGTATTGTTGGTTCGCCATTTGGGAACTGACCGCAATGTCTGTGCGCTCTATGCCCGTTTGTACACGGAAAGGAGCAAGATTGAAAACATATTCCTTGAGGAGAGACGAACAGGAAGACCGGACAGAGAAAGCCCGGAGTTTGAAGAAAACTAAAGCTGGAATTCTTGAATATCTTCGTAAATGCCGAGGGCAAATAAAATCGGCGATTGCGGAAAAGGTGAACATTGGGGATTTGTGTGGGAAAATCGAGTTGCACGAGGAGACTTGGCGGAAATTCGTCAAAATCCATGATGATTTAATGGAACATTAGTTGGACACCGAATTCGAGAAAACAAAGGCTCGACTTGCTTACGACGAGGAGTTGCAAAGGAAAGTCGAATTTGATAGCTTTATACGCTGGGAACACTAGTGGCAAAACTCGGGAAATCGTTTTGTAAGTGGAAATAAAGAAAGTGAGAAATCCGGGAGTAGCTCAAGCATGGAAACCGTGAATAAAACAAAAACTAGTTCAAGGTCACGTTGTACTAGTAACCATAGCATTTCTAGCCGTAAAGAAAAATTAGCTTTGGCTCAATTAAAGGTCGAACAGTTAAAAAGGAGACAAGAGCTCGCTCGCCAGCAAGCCGAACTCACATATGTTAAGAAAATGATGGAAGCGGAGATGGAGGCAGAGCGAGCATATATTAGTTACAAGCATAGTGTGTACGAAGGGGAAGATGAAATTAGCTCGGCTGGGGAAGGGAGAGACGTTTTGAAGGACTTTGGGAATGCAAATGAAGGGAAAACATTCCCGGAACAATTGGAAATTAAACAAGAGGAAAAAGTGCCTCAAGAGCCCCCTAGACCTGACTTTAACTCACCAAAATAGGGGGGTTGCACCACAAGCCCAAAAGTTGAGGGGGGATTGTCAGTCGAGTCGACCAGGGGGGTCCTTTTTTGCGAATGGTTCTCCAAACAAGCAGGAATGCCCAACCGAGAAAGTTAGGGCTAGTGTGTTACACAATACACCAAAACCTACAGTGAGAGAGAATAATTTAGAAACTGGGGAGCAGATTGTTAATACCTTGAGTCAGATTATTAATACCCCAAAGATAGAATGCATGCAATTTGATGGGAATCCAAAGGACTATCTATCCTTTATGCGGAACTTTGAAACCTGTCTCGAAAGTAGTAATGATTCCAGGAACTTACAGTTCTTGATACAGCATTGCAAGGGAAAGGCACGTGAGACAATTGAGAGTTGTGTAAATTTAGCAGCATCAGAGGGGTACCAAACTGCTAAGAAAGCTCTAAAGGAGAACTTTGGTTTACCCCACATCATCGCCAGAGCACACTTAAACAAATTAGAACATTTGCTCCCGGTGAAGAATGGGAGAGGTTCAGCATTGTTGGAGTTTGCAAGACATTTGAAGGTAGCAAATAGAACCCTGCAAGGTATGGGTCCCGAATATGTCAGTGAGCTGAATCACATGAACACCCTGAGAGAATTGAACAAAAAACTTCCAATGTTTCTGAGAGCAAAGTGGACAGATCGATCAGGAAAAATTATTGATCAGGGTGGGAGGCCTAAGTTTATTGATTTTTTGTCGTTTGTGAAAGATCGAGCGAAACTTATCAACAATGAGTTTGGAGAGAATCTTTTATCAAGTTCTCAAAGGGACAAAAAAAGGGGAGATGAGAGAGTCAAGAAAGTAGTGGGAAGGGCAACCACCTTAACAACCAGAGTTGCTGAACAGCGTAATAGTAAGAAGAAAACCCAAACTGTAGTGAGTGTGAGAGGAAGCTGTGTGGCATTTGCGGGACAGCATGGGGTCTGGAAATGCGACAAGTTTAAGGGACTTAACTATAGCGACAGACTTAAACTGGCCCTGAACAGTCAGCTCTGTTTCCGGTGTCTGTCTGAGGGGCATTTCAAGGAACACTGTCCAAAAACCACCTTCAAGTGTCAGATCCAAGGCTGTTTGAAAGAGCATCACACCTTGTTACACCCCACTTCCGATGAGCAGAGGGGTAGAAAGAATGAAACTGTCATGAATATCCCTAATTATTCCCAGTCTAGAGTGAGAGAGAATAGTACATCAAGTGTAACATCCAAGGCTCAACAGGCAGGTCAAGTGGGTTCAGGTGTTACCAGCGCTTAGTTTACAGCTTCAGCTGGGGCCGGAGACAGTTTTGTGTGTCTCGGCGTCATACCTGTTAAAGTTAATCTGAAGGGGGGGTGTACAACTGTAGAGACTTATGCCCTCTTAGACAGTGGGAGTGAGGTGACATTGTGTAAGGAGCAGTTGTGCGATAAGTTTGGTTCACGGGGAACAAAGTTGAACTTTGAGCTGACAGGCGTTACAGGCTCAAAAAACAGTTGAAGGTCATATGTTAGATTTTATCATAATGTCAATGGATGGGAGTGTGTCGGAAGAGTTGCTGCGCGTCAGAACTGTTGCTGAAACACCAGTACTAAACAGCTGTATACCAAAAAAGAAGATGTTGTTGATTGGCCACATTTGAATGACATTGACTTAAGGGCTTCAAGTGAATAAGATGTCACTTTAATCATAGGTCTTAAGGAGAACCCATCATTGTTTGTACCCCTGAAGTGTAGAGAAGGTAACAATGGAGCACCGGTGGCCTTGCGTTATTCCCTAGGATGGACAGTTATGGGTCCTGTTGGAGGGAGGAAGACCGACGAACGCTGTTCTGTAAACTCTGTTCAACTTAGTAGTAAAGAGTTTTATGCAAGTGAGTTAAGCGACAGGAATGTAAAGAGTCGAGAGTGTAAGTGTTTGCAAGGCGCAGAGAGAGCAGCTAAACTTGAGGTAAAGGAAGAGATCATACAGGAACAGCTCGAACGCCTGTGGAAAACTGACTTTGTAGACTCTGTTGTTAGTTCAGAGGTTACAACTTCGATTGAAGATAAGCGAGCCTTAGAAATTATGGAAAAATCGCTTAAGTGGGTAGATGACCATTTTCAAGTTGCATTGCCATGGCGTAGTGACCCACCGTATTTACCAAATAACAGATTGATGGCAGAGCGAAGAGCAATACTTCTGAAGAAACGACTAACTAAAGATGAGGACTTCCTCGAGAAGTACAGTACAACTATGACTGATTACATTAAAAATGGTCACGCAGAGGGAGTACCATCGGATGAACTGTACTGTAAGGATCGACCAGTATGGTACTTGCCGCACCATCCAGTGACTCATCCCCTAAAACCCGAGAAGGTGAGGGTCGTGTATGACTGTGCCGCAAAATTTGCAGAAACATCGCTGAATCAGCAGTTGTTGAGTGGTCCAGATTTGACAAGTATATTGACTGGTGTTTTAACACGTTTCAGAAAGGAGAATATAGGCGTGGTTGCTGATATTGAGGCGATGTTCCACCAAGTTCGCGTGGAACCAAGAGATTGTGATGCACTACGATTCCTATGGTGGCCTGATGGTAACCTGTCGGGCGAACTTGCGGAATACAGAATGGTCAAACATCTCTTTAATGCGATGTCGCCCCCCAGTATTGCCAACTTCTGTTTGAAGAAAACTGCAAAGATAGATAAGGAGAAAGATCCCGTAGTCGAAGATGTTATTAACAGAAACATGTATGTTGATGATTTGATGAAGTCAACAGCCACCACTGCTGGTGCCATTGCCTTAGTAGAGAAGTTGCGTCAATGCCTTAGCAAGGGCGGGTTTCTTCTGTCGAAGTGGTATAACAATGCGAGAGAAGTTATAGCGTCAGTCCCAGATTCAGAGAGAGCAAAGACCGTTAAGAACCTAGAAATAGAGAAACTTCCAAGTCAAAGTGCGTTGGGACTGCGGTGGAGCATTGAGCAAGATAAATTCGTCTGGGAAGTGTCTGACAAGTTAGCAAATGCAAGCCGGCGGCCAGCCACTAGAAGAGGCGTATTGTCAATGGTTTATTCGTTGTTTGACCCACTCGGATTTATTGCTCCATACGTCATGAAGGCGAAGTTACTGCTTCAAATGTTGAGCAGAAAGAAGATCGGATGGGACCAGCCATTGGCCGAAAACGAACTAGATCAGTGGAAGAAGTGGCTGGACGATGTTAAGAAGGTGTGAAGTTCGCCCGCTGTTTCAAGCCAGAAGGTTTTGCCGAAGTGCAGAATATTCAGGTACACCTATTCTCGGATGCATCGAGACAAGGTTATTCTTCGGTCGCATATTTACGATTAAACGATAGCACAGGGCAAGTGCATTGCTCATTTGTTATGGGGAAGGCAAGGTTGGCCCCCCCTTAAAGAGATCTCGATTCCCAGATTTGAACTGACGGCAGCAGTTATATCTGTCAAATTGAGTAGAGTGATTCGCGAGGAGCTGGATTTAGCTGTGAACGAAGTAGTGTACTGGACGGATTCACTTTCCGTGCTGAAATGTATTAACAACGAGAGGAAAATATTTCACACGTTCGAGTCTAACCGTCTTACGATAATCCACGACGGCTCTACTCCCGGTGAATGGAGGTACGTGAACCGGGAGGACAATCCTGCTGACGATGGATCCAAGGGACTTAAGCTAGATTTCCCGATCAAAAGTGATCGATGGTAGACAGGACCAAGGTTTTTATGGGAGATTAAGGAGCATTGGCCAAAGATGATCGAGGTACCTCGTATTAAGGATGATGACCCAGAAGTTAGGAAGAAGAACCAGATCTATTTCACCACAACTAACACTAATGTGATGGAGAAGTTAATTGAGTACCATTCCTCGTGGTGGAAACTGAAGAAGTCGGTTGCATGGCTTCTGCGATATAAGCGGTTCCTGAGGTATAAATGCCTCCAGCAGAAGGGTTGTCCCATAGATGCAAGTGAAATGGAGGAGAAAGGTCCGGCGCTCAGTGTTCAAGAGCTCCTTCAGTCAGAAAGTGAAATCTTGCGCTACGTGCAGGCGAAGGAGTTTCCAAAAGCAATGGCGAGTCATTCTTCAGTGAACCCAGAGAAAAGGAATGAGAGAATGGTGAAGAGGTCAATGAAGAAGTTGGGAGCCCCGTCAAGCAAGCTGAATCCGACATTCGAGGATGGACTGTTGCGAGCAGTGGGACGATGAAAAGAGCACCTGTGGATGACGAAATGAAACGTTGGTGATTTTACCCCACAAGCATCACGTTACGGATTTGATTATCACGGAGCATCACGCGAAGGTTGGCCACATGGGTCAGGAGTCAGTCTTGTCATCACTGAGAAGCAAGTACTGATTCGTGAAAGGGAGATCGGCTGTTCGCAGAGTGTTGAGTAAGTGTTTGAACTGTCAGAAGAAGAGGGTAAAGCCAGCACAGCAGTTCATGGCAGATCTTCCTAGAGAACGAGCGACACCGAATGATCCACCATTTACGTATGTTGGGGTGGATTATTTTGGACCAATGGAAGTAAAGTAAGGCAGAGCCCGTGTTAAGAGGTACGGTTGTCTCTTTACGTGAGATTGCACACTCATTAGACGTGGACTCTGTGATTAATGCCTTGAGGAGGTTCATAAGCATTCGAGGTTGTCCAAAGGAAATTCGAAATGACAATCGGACAAATTTTAAGGGCGCTGACAAGGAACTGAAGGAAGCCATTGGAGCATGGAACCAGGAGAGAATTAGTAATTTCTGTGCTCAGAAAGAGATCATCTGGAAGTTCAACCCCCGTGCTGCTAGTCACATGACGAAGTCCTCGCCACCATAGTGGCAGAAGCTTTTGGCGTCGTGAACAGTCGTCCGTTGACACGCAACAGTGATAGTGTTATGGACGATGAGCCGATTACGCCAAATCATTTGTTACATTTACGGCCCACACCAAGTCTACCGCCAGGAGTATTTTGTAAGGATGACCTTTCCTGCAAGCGTGCGTGGAGACAAGCCCAGTACTTCTCCAGTGTTTTCTGGCGAAGGTGGCCAATGAAGTACTTACCAACACTGATGGAGCGAAGAAAGTGGACTAATCTCAAGGAGAATTTGAAGGTTGGAGATCTAGTTCTACTGGCTGATGAGAGCTACCGCCGTGGAGAGTGGCCGTTAGCGCTCGTTGTTGAAGTTATTCCAGGCAGAGGTGGTCTTGTTCGCACAGTGAGAGTGAAGACCGCCTCAACAGTAGCAATTCGTCTCAAGAGGCGAAGTCATGGAGAAGTAACGACGGGTACCGTTATGCTAACAAGACCTGTTACAGGCCTTTGTCGTTTGGAACTGGACACCTAAAACTGTTTTGAAATCGTTATTCGTATGCTCTTCAAGATTTTCAGAGTCGGGAACTGGTTAACTTTTATTTGAAATTTTTGTTGTAATTTCACTTAGGGGCCGGTGTGACTCCCGACTCCCCAAGGGAGAATTTTGTCGCTTAATTAGTTATGCCACGAGGCGAAATTAGTGACAAAATGGTGGTCATGTCATTGCTGTATCGGAACGCTTTGTTGTTTAGAAAAAAGGCCGGAACAGTCGGTAAAATAGTTGAAATTTTTGTGATTTAATTTTGAGACATGTGTTGACTCAGTCATATTACTCATTTCGCTTTAGAAAACCACCATCATCATCTTCGCTGGATGTAAATACTATGACTTATGGATTACCGAGGTTTGAACAGTTTGATGTTTGTCTGGAATTCGAACATTCAAGTAGTGCGTTTTCGCTGTCAGTCGCATCAGTTTATGAGGTTTGTTGAACACTATTGTTGCTTTGTCGTGAGTGACATGTTTTGCACAAAATCTCAAACAATAAATCCCCCCTCCCCCTCCCCACTCCTACCCCAATGCAAACCTAGGGCTGCATCACCTCAGGCCCACGTGTGACACTGTTTCAAGGGAGAGCAGCCATTAGGAATGACATCTCACTCGATTAGGTCCCATACAGTGCTGGACACTCCCCCAGGTAAGGCTGGATTACACTACATGCTATGGGCCAGCTTCAACGTTTTTGCTGGAGAAAGTACCAGGGTTAGCAGGTGTGGGTTAGAGAGGGCCCTTCGACCGGAATTTACGGCGTCTATCTCTCAAAGAGTCTCACACGGTAAACCCCCACCTAAGATCCCTAACTGAGGGCTCTGCTCAGACCAATAAGTTAGCACGCTGTTGCAACAATTAATGACTCACCCGTCGAGGACGAAGGCAGACACTCCAAAACTTAGGATTAGTACTGGCCTCCCGAACTTCTTCCACTGACAGAAACTCAACCCACTGAGTGTACACAAGTGACGGACGGAAAATCAACCATTAGGAATGGCAATGCCCAGATTAGGTCTTACACGGCGCTCGACATTCCCTCAGCTAAGGCTCGATTACAGTAGATGCTAATGGCCAGCTTTTATATCAGGCCTATTAACAAGAAAAAGGTCTAGCAGAGATCTCCTTCCCACGCAAGGCAACCTTTGGCTGAAACTGACACAAAATCCCAACGTCAGCTGGGACAAGTAGAGAGGACCCCTTTCTTGAAAATGGGCTTCATGTTAGTTGAGTGGCAGGGATAGCAGGGGAAGCAGTGAGTGTTTCCGACATTTGTTTTGCAGAAAATCTCAAACAATAAATGCTTTACTGAAGATGACCACAGTATAAGAAGAAAAATTGCAATCAGGCATGATTCTAAAATAGACTAAAATTATATTGTTTGACACTGATTTAAAATATGAAACACGATAACACGTGTCGAGCGTAACAGCTTCGCTCTTCTTCAGTTATAAGATATGTTTAAAATGCGTTAATTCGCTTAAAATACGGACAAATAAAGACAATGTCTATTGTTCTATAAAAAGTCTGATTTATAATAAAAAAACAAAGTCTATTGTTCTATAAGGAGTTTGCAAATGTCCGGAATCTTAAGAGGCTCTGACCGAGAAACCGGTACAGAACCTGGAAACGGGGGTTCAGCCGATTGACTTGATACTTAGTGTGCAGAGTCCAGCTGACGAGTAATGTCAAATGCCATAATGGAAAAGTTGTCAATTTCTTTTATTAGGGTGAAACTGATAAGCACCTTCGCGAAGCCAAAGAATGAAATACTGCCAGATATTTTAAGACATTTATATATATACTTTGTGACAAAAAGAGGAAATCTTTGAAACAACTGTTTGTTTTTGTCTGAATCGCAATGTTGTAAGTGAAGAAAACACAGTTTTGTAAAGTCTTGAAAATGAGCTATTAATAGAGGCTTTTATAAAGTGAGCGCCAAAGTTTAACCAAAGAATTTGCATTTGAATTGAAAGAGCAACTTCTGTAGTGCAAACTTATTGGCCAAAGTACTAAGTTTGTGCTGTTTTTAATATCTGTACAAGCCCGCCAAATAACGAAGTCTGGCAAAGTTCCAAGTTTTTACAAACATTTTGTACGAGATGTTTTAGGGACTGTCTTTGTCTGATGAGCCTAATTTGGCAGCCAAGTGATAAAATCAGCAACAATTTGCTTGCAGAAAGTCAAAATTGATACTTCTGAGGTATTCATGGTGTGTCTGTTGGTTTAATGTTAGCAAGGATGGCAAAAACACAGCACTGCGTTTGCTCAAAATTGCGGTTCTCGAGCGTCAGTTCGCCTATCACCAGAAACCATCTACATTTTATATTTTCTGTGATTGCTAAGTTTTCTCTGTTGATCTTGGTTGACAAAAAAGTAAAGAAGCAGATGATTTTATCGAAAAGATCTTTCCCCTAATCTCTTGACCGGGGGCCTGGGTACTAAGATTTGATCGTTCAATTATTTAAGTCTAGCGTCAGTTCGTCCATAACCAGAAATCACTTGCATTTTATAATTTCTATGATTGTTAAGTTTGCTCTGTCGATTTTCAAGTAGAACATTGTTGCTTTGGCCGAATATTTCGATGGACAGAAGTTTGAATCTTTTCTCACTTTTCGATTGTTTTCAAATAAATCGAGTATTTTCTAATTAGCAATGTGTATATAGTAGTTTTCGTTTGATTTTAACGAATTAATCGGCGAAAATTTTGGAAATACTAAAGTGGCTTTATGTAAAACACGCGGTTTTAATGTCAAATATAGTGTATGTTTGTCAATATATCGTGGTCGAAATGTCGAGTTCCCAAAATTTTTTTTCTTGTTTCTTTTAAACCAATCCTTGTACTTAGCAATGATATATCCCAAGGTTTCAGGTCACGTTGAACTTTTGAAAAAATCCTTGTCAATTAACAGCACTCGCGCCAGAAGTTCGTTAGTGTGCGTTGTAAGCTCTTTTAAAATGTCAATAATTTTCATATTTCAAGCTCGATTTCCAAACTTTTACGTTTATTCAAAAGAAAAGAGTCCAAATTAACTATTGTGTATGTTTTAGTTCATTTGTGCAAATGCACGGTTTTTTAGAGCGATCGCCGCAGACCCTAAATTTAGCTCTCAAAAAGCCAATTTTTGTGGTTTGTGACCATACTCAGAAAAATCGCTCGTAAATACTGAAGAAAAGCGTTAGAAAGAAAAATATTGCCGTTTCACTTCATCATACATATCAACAGTCTTGCACAGAAAATTTGAAGGAAATCTATTTTGTGTCAAAAATTCGTTGATCGTTTCTTACGCGGACAGCCTCTTAAATGGCATACATGTTAAGGCAAGGACCTCAGCGAAATCTTATTTGTGCAAAACTCTTCGTTCCCAAATGAAGAAGTTTATTTTATTTTGAAACTAAGAGCTCAATTTTGAGGCTATCGACACGCAATGTTAGACGACGCCAACAGATCTAGAAATGTACAAGAAATCTACCACATTTCGTTTCGAACTTTAAATGTGTAAAAATTAAATGCAGTTTTATTTGCCGTACGACTATCTCCACTATAGTACTTTATCTAATCTAACAATCACTTACTTTATTTTAAATCAAGCAAAGTCCATTAAATTTCAAGAAGGTAGCAAAATAAAAAGGCGAAAATTTTTAAATATCTATTATGATCGCGCAGAAAGATTGCTCCCGAGTCAAAGGATTCTTCTCTCAAAATTTTCGATGTTTACTGCTCCTTTCAATTTCTTGTCAACCAAGATCAACAGAGAAAACTTGACAATCATAGAAATTATAAGGCCTGCTTCAAGTACCGTATTTCAACCGTATCGAATAAAATTGATTTTGATTCGGAGCTAATTGAACCGGTGATTCAAACACCGAATTTATTTCCAACGAATTGAGCTTCTACCGTAATATCCGTTAGGTGGAAACGAATTTAATTCACTACCGAATTTAATTCGGTGCGCTGCTTCAAACACCGTATTTTCACCGAATATATTTCGTGAATTTAGTTCGACACGGTTAAAATACGGTGTTTGAAGCAGGCCTAAAATGCAAGTTATTTCTGGTTATGGACGAACTGACGCTAACACTTACATATTTGATCGATCAAGTCTTAGTACCCAGGCCCCCGGTCAAGAGATTAGGGGAAAGATCTTTTCGATAAAATTATC
>JAOBAT010007904.1:0-32903 GCA_026413305.1 Hydrozoanthus tunicans
GTTGGTGACCCCTACTTTTTATTCCATTTTAGGAGTCAACATATACAAAAGAGCAACCTGACAAAGTTTGAAAAAAATCTATGTGTGGAACGACCTTAAGCTTGGTTACGACGCACGGACTGTATCGCAAATCACTTGAATGCAGAGGGTATGTAATCTATGTCAAGCACGCACTGATCGTGCAGTTATTTGAAATAATGTTTTGATAATCTCAATAAAACATAAAGACTGCAGCATCAAGTGGCCCATCAAGGCCATCGTAAGATTCACACTAAAATGCCTTCGATATTCGCAATTAAAGTAAGTTATTTGTCAAATGAATATGCAACAATAAGTAACAACATACGTGAACAACATGTTGCAATTCATATTTCAAAGTAAACAAACTAAAGTAAACTGCAAACTTTGCAAATAGTTGAGAAGATTACTAACTTTGATTCCAATCAACTGTTTATTAAGATTGCAAGACACGGAACCTTTTACATATTTCTTTCAGCAATTATGGATTCATAAGAAACTATCTTCTTATTTTTTAAAACTTTTTCTTGTGAGATTTTAGATTTCTAATCAAGCGCTAATAGATTTTGTTAGCACAATGTCAATATTTTTAAAACTATGTCAATGTTTGTAAGCATCTATACTATTCGTTTATTTATTGACAGATACTCTTCGATTAGTATGTTACTTAAACCATTCTGTTACACATGCAGCTACAGCCAATAGTTCTTCTTGTGCTAAGCTTTAATTACTATCTATTTGAATTCAGTCTTATTCCAGAATAGCTGGACAGACAGGTTAGGTAATAACGAATGGTGTCTAGCCACACCGACTTGGAGATGCCATTCGTGCACGGAAGTCGACAAAAACGTCTTTTTCCATTCCTTTTCTAGGCCAGGGCTTTACATATGTTTTATCGTCAAGTAAAAACTGTCCCCTTTGGTCTTTTCCCATGATAAGGTAATCTTTCCTTATCTTCATCTCCGGACAGCGACATCCTGCCCTCTTCATAAACTCGACCATTTCACCAACAGCAAAGTTTTGACTCCCAGGTTTAATCACGTCCTTGATGATGAGTGAATACGTAAGCCAGGATTCTCTCCTCTTGTAACTCTCGTCGATCAGTCCAACTTTTCCTCGGAAAGCTGCAAGACATTCAGTTTAAGAAAAGTTGAATTTGCGAAGTCTAGAACACATTGGTTTACTAGTTTGAAGCATAATTAGATCAGAACACAACAGATGTCTTTTATATAATCTTTAATAAACAAGTTAACCTTAGCTTAGTTTTTACTTATTCTGAGTAGACCGGCAGTCTCGTTCCTTCGACCAGAGGTCGAAAATATAAGCGCGTTCATCAAATGGGAGACCGGGATCCCGGGATCCCGGACGAGGGAATGGATGCGCGGATGGGAGCAAAAAGGAATGGGAGCGACGATTCCTTTCTGCTCCCGTCAAGCGAGCGTCTATTTTCTCTTCCCAGACGTCCACTAGTTGGTAAACGCGATTGGATTTTCGATCTCCGGCAAAGCAAGAAATTGTTTTGCAATCTACCTTATAACTACCTCAGTACACCAAACTTATTTATTTTCGGTTTGGTGCTTGTCAAAAAATTGTAATAAAGCACATATCTCGCTAGCTTTAAACCGATGAGTTTTTGTTCCTTAATTTGCGTTAATCGTAACGTATAATAGGTTATCTAAGAGAAACCAATTATTATTGGAGGAGGGGAAAGGCATTGCCAAATTGGCTTTATGCGCCTATATACTTTTTAATAGTCAAGCAACATCCACTCTATATAATTTTCGAGTTTCCTAACATTTATCCAAAACACATTATAAAAAATCCATTTTGTCTAAATTTTTACACAGGCTCAATGTAATTTCCTGGTTTTAAAAAGTGAAAGTTACATAAAAAAGAGTTTTAAGGAACCAATATAACGTCAAGTGTCGCCAGCCTTTGACTAAGCAAGAATTCATTTATCTTCTAAAACTGAGAAATTGCTCAAACACCTACCGTAATCATAGTCGTTACAAGCTTTTGCTAATAAATCTCTGGTCTTTTTAACGGGGGGATCACAAGCGCTACACGAATCTGAAAAAGAAATGGGTTTTATACTTTTGCTTTATCAGGTTTACCTAAAGTGAAGGATTTAAAATGTGTGTGTCAAACGCTTTCAACCTGTTCCCAACGGCAAAAAATAGTTCCTTATGAATAAATCGCATCTGCCAAAGTCTTAAATCAATAAGAACATTATTTTCTTTTCATAATGAGTTTTAATGAAACACCTTTAAACAGTGAATAAAATAATGCTTTTATCGAGACGAAAAATGACATCAAGGATCACTAGTTTCATTGCATCGAGCGTACAGTCGGCAGCGGACTACTTTTGGCTTGTGACGTGCTGCGCATGCGTGATTAGTAAGGATGCACAGAAAATAATTGCGCAAACTCTTAACAGTTAATCAAGATACAACTAACCAATAAGCTAATATGAACCGAAAAATATTGCAAAAGAAAAAAAGAAAAGAAAAAAAAATTACTCTTCTGTGCTTGGGAATTCCTCTTACGTTTCAAAACGTCCTTGTTTCTCAGGATTTGAACATAAAACAAACGTTTGATTAAAGTTACTAGGTTTTCATGAAAATGATTTAGCCAAGTATTTTTTATTCTTGCTTATTTTGGTTTCAGATAAGAACCTCCTTACTTTAAAACTACCCTCGAGAGCTTTCTCACCTTACTAAGCACACATCTAACGTTAATTGTAAGGAAGTAAATTTCTTGCTAAGTTCTGCTCACTTACCCTGAGTGCATTTACACTGTTCTCCTTCACATATTCCAAGTACCAGAGCGCTGCGCTTATCAGGACCGTAAAATGCCGTGCAGGATTCATCTGTAATCAAATGTAAGAGTATATTTACCCATAGAAAGCCTTAGCTTTAAGAAGAACAAGAGATCAGACAAAAAAAGAACCATTCTTGCATGATAACGCTGGTTTGGTAACTCCGGCAAATGAAATTATAAATTGCTTGAAAAAGTATCCACGCATGAGTTTTTGAAAAGGTTAATCCTTTCTTCGGTTTGTAAATTAAAATTTCGAGTTTCTCAAAGTGTTGGGTCGAACATTTTATGCGAGTATTATCTTAGTTACACGTTTTGTGGAGCGTTCTTAAGAAAAGCTGACTGATCTGCGAAGACCTTCTTTCTTTTCCTCGTAACAAAGAGACTGCTCGCAGCCTGCTTGTATTAACTTTTCAAGAATTTCGAATAGGTGTATGAACGCCTTACCTGGCTCATAGTAATCGTACACCTTTACAGGAACGACTTGTATCGTGCCAACTTGATGTACTCGGTTCACCCTGAACATTGCACAGAATTCTCTGTCGTGGTGCACCTACCAAATGGAATGAAGATGATGTTGTTGATGAGGATGATGGTGATCATATAGTCAAACCTCTCTAAGACGAACACCTTCGGGACCGGCTTCAGCTGTCCGTCTTATAGAGACTTAAATTCGAGTAAGTTACTACATGAGAAGACGGCAAGGACCAAGATTTGGTTCCAATTTATGCAGGTGTCCGTCTTATCAGGTTGTTCGTCTTGAGGGGTTTGACTGTAAAGTTTTTGTAACAACCATAAACAGAAATGATCATTTTCAACCAAAAAGGCGGCTTGCACTGCTGTCAAGAACCAAAGCTTCCTTCGATTAAAAAAAAAAGAAAGCGCTGTAAACTATTTTAGTGCAATTTTAGAAAATAAAATAAATAGGTGTCATTTGGAAAAAATATGAAAGGAAACTTAGTTTTGCAAGACCCTGCCGAATTTTTATGTTTACAGTCGACATTGATTGGCATCAGTTAGGGACAGAGTTATGTATACGTCATTAGAAATTTATTTAGATTTACATTTGAATCTTAACATTTCAGGGGTATACTTTGAAGCAAAATGAAATTAAAAAAAAAAATCAGAAAGATATTAAATCACCCATGGATTAAAGGATTGGCTCAACATTCTTATAAAATTTTTCTAGTTTTTTATATAAATAATGCATATCTTCATATTTTGTCTCTATTTTTTAGGTTATTTAAAAAATATTGCTCTATATAAAAACAGAATTCTATTTTTCTGATTATACGTGTTCAAAATATTAAGAAATAAATATTAAGTTTTCAAAACTTGATTATATGATTAATCATTTGAAAAAAACATCTTACCTCGCTGATATAAAGTACCACGTGACGATCTGTGATCTCGAACCTATCGACTGTTGGGCGTACATTCCTCTTCAACTATATAGGTGATAGAAGGCGAGGAAAGATTACGGGTTTTTTTTATACGAATTAGTGACAAGAAACAGAAGATAAATTTGCCCTTATACTAAGACTGGTTTATCAATCAGTGCTCAAACGGGTGTAGTGGTAAATAAAGCTACATAATATTTTCATCACATGCGATAAGTACAGGATTTATGAAGTCACAGTTTTCGGAGCTGTCTTTTAACGGAAACAATGGACAATATCATATTTTGATAAGGCCGGGTACTAGGAAAAGCTACGTTATACAGGTCGTACTTATAACTTTGCAGGCGACACACCAGTGTTCTTAACTAGCATTTTTTTAAAAAGCTTCAATCAAAATAGGAGTATCTCTCTTAATATAAGGAGGAGATGCAAGAGACATGATACCTGTTCCAAAGATTCCGCATCAGCTTCAAACCCTGTGAAAATGCCAATGTCCATGATTGTCATTCCAGATTTGCCCCGTTTAAGGTATCTGCAAATACAATAGAGAATCACAAGTTGCGAACAAATGTTGTCAGAACAATATTAGCAAAAGTAGAAGATCGTGTAGTGAGACTGTTAATGTAGGTTAATAATTTTTATAGTCCTGAGAAGGATTAGGCCTGTACAATAGGGCCCGGTTCCTTAAAACCCGATTAGTGTGAGCCAAGGATTAATTACCATGACAACCAATAGGTCTTGTTAAGGGTTAACCGTGGGTTTAGTTAATCGGGGTTTTGAGGAACAGGGCCCTGCCCTTCTCCGATCATTACACCAACCCGGACGATCTCGCTCACGATCTACCGTTACTCCTGGTTTCAAACCATTCACCTACTTTGTCTGTTTTCATAATTTTCGTTTTGTTAGTTCAATATGTTTATCAAAGAAATACAGCTACAATTTTGGAAGTTATTTTTTTTCATTGTAAAGAAATTACGATAAGTGTAGTTGAACAGAACTATAAAAAGTGCGCACATCCAATAAAATAATCTACCTCGCGCAAGTTCTAACTACGAGCGAATCCGGTGGAACTGGTTGTGTTTTCTGTGTCTTTCGTCGTCTGCATTTCCTTTTGTTTCTTCTGTTTTTACGACGGCATTTTCTGCGTCGCTTTCGTCTAGCACGACCACGTGACAACTGATCTCCATCATCATCAATACTCCTGCTCGACCGACCAAGTACGCTGCCGCCATTGCTTGGAACGTATTCTTTTACGACTGTTTTGATGTCAAAGAAACAGCTTTCGTTGCGTGGGGATGGAACATTGTGGCGCATTTCAATCTAATGGAAAAGAGCAAGAACATCTCTTGATATGTGCTTAAAGCAACTCTTTATATCATGTAAAACCGAACTGGGGTTACTACAGGGAAAACGCATCCAAGCTGTTTCCAGCAATCACTGAACATATAAGCGGATTTCATTGTTCATACATAACAAAAGCATAAAACCAATTTCACGTTCGAACAAAATAAGTCACAAATTCGATAGATTGGTCGGCTGGTTGGTTGGTTGATTAATTGATTAATTGAATTATTGATTGATTGATTGATTGAACGATTAATTGATTGCTACAATTGAAGAAATAGAAAGTCTTACCTCTCACAGTTGAAATATTGGAAAGCAACGATCTCAGAATCACCGCATGTACCCGCAAGTACATATCAACCAACAAGGTATACGTAAATGAATTAAAAGATTTCTATCAGTGCGAATTTGCTTTGTATGATTGACAAATGGATTTATTCAGTGAGTGAGTGAGTAAGCAAACATGTGGTAAATACATTAGTAAGCGAGTGAGTAACTGAGCTGGTCAATCAGTCAGTTAGTGAGCAAGTAAGAGCGTGAATGAAATAGGAAGAAGATGCTTTTGGGATGCTTGTCTTTGTTTTGGACTTTTATCACTAGATATTTGTTACCTGAATCTGTCCAACACCACTTCCGGAGGAGTCAATAAAGATCTCTCCACCCATGATACTTGATATCTGCCAGTTTCAAAAGTACTTTTAGCTGTTTACCCAGGCTTGTAGAATAAAGCTTCATGTGCCATTCTTTATTATTTGTATCTTAAAACCTTTTATAAAATAACCCAATTAGTACGCCCACTGTGATTGGTCGAGAGCGCAGAAAAAAAGTGTTCTGTAAGAGAGCACATGTCTCTTTGCCTTTTCATAATTGTTTGTTTGTTTGCTATTTTATAAAAGCAATAAAACGCATTTTCCACGCTGCGTAATTTTTTATTGCACTCGGGGGGAATGTTGGTCGAATAGATAAAAAACTTGAAAGTCACTCGCCGCGGACGGCTCGTGACTTTCAAATTTTTATCAATTCTCCCAACATCCCCCAATCGTGCAATAAAAATTACACAGCACGGAAAATGCTTAAATAAAGTAGAAAAACAAAATTTCTAGACCAAGCGACCTTGGCGCAGTCAAAAAGAATTGTGGCTACAAAGCGTGACGCCGGCGGGAGTTCAATCGCCACGTTCTCTGTGGACAGGGACGTTACGCGATTGTTTCCAGCCCTTAATCTTCGCCGTCAAGAAGGTACTAGGCTTCATCGGTAAATAAACAAATAACCCGCATCATTTCAAAACTGTATACTGTTTATACATCCTAGAGTGAGCTGTTAAATAATTTCGACAGGATTGTAGGAAAAGGCGGTAAGCCTACCTTCGATGCTATCTCTTTTTTTTTCTTTCAATAAACATCAGTTTTTAGTTCAGGTTCTGGTTATATTTTACTCGTTTGGTTGATTTATGAACTCTATTTTGTACAACCTTTAGATTTGTAAAGCGTAAAGGACTTCAGTAACTTAACAGCACTATTACTTTAAACACAAAAAGAATCCGCTTTAAAACTCACATCTTCTTGTTTCATTATAAGTGCGTTCTGGTTTGTGACCTGAAAAATTCGACTCCAGCTCGGGTCCATCTCAGCTGTAAGCGCCACTCGTAGGTTAAGATTTGCACCCGCGGTTCTTTCACTGTACTTAGCCAAAGCCTCCAGGGCAACGCACGTGTCCTGCAAGTAAACACACAGTTAGCTAAATCCTTTCTCAAACCTAAGTGGCGCACTAGTCTGGCGCTTTTCTCCAGTTTCCGTAGTGCTAAGCGAATGAGATTCTTTGACTCTCCCCTAAACAGGACACTAATCTATTGCAGGTTAGCCCCCAACAGAACTAATACTTATTTATACAGCTGGGTCGGACTGGAACAAAGTCAGGTAAGGTGTCTTGCTCAAGGACACAACACAACACTTGGTCTGAACGGGGCTCAAACTCGCGACCCTAGGATTACGATTCAAACACGCTAACTGCTCAGCCACTGTGCAGCCGACCTAGCCAAAGGGAACGCACGTGTCCTGTAAGTAAACAGACAGCGATATTGCTTTTACTTTATCCCTTAGACAGCTGGGGTTTTATTGTAAGTGAATGAGTATCTGAGTTGATCAGTCAGTTAGTGAGCAAATAAGTGCGTGAATAAAATTGGGAAAGGGTGCTTTTGGGATGCTCGTCTTCTTTTAGGACTCTTATCACTAATTATCTATATTTGTTACCTGAATCTGTCCAACGCAACTTCCCGAGGAGTCAACACAGATCTCTCCGCAAATAATATTTGAAATCTGCAGGTTTGTATTGTTTTAATGCACTTCAGAAGATAACGATTTCCAATCATTGTGGAAAGCTTTTTTCAAGGCTGCTTTTTTATGGAAAGTATGGTTTTACCTTTCAAGAATGAGAACTTAGAAACGAACGCTTTATAGATTTTTAGCATCAATTGATGATCTGAACATTTTTTGCTTTTACAAAAATTACTGCCAAAACGCTGCCGAGTCATTGTCTTTTTAACCGCAAATACGGAAGCGTCAAAGCAACACAACACACACGCCCTTGATTATGGCCATAAGAAATATGAGAATGGTTAATGTGTTTTACACATCATTTATGAGCAACTAGTTGTGGCATGGAAGACTGGCAGAAGAGAGGTCTGTAGGTTTTAACATTGGTATAATTCATGGTTTGCATAAAAGACTTTTTTTTCAAAATTTTTGTTTCATTGGTTTAAAACTAGCTGTTTGCGCTGTGTTAATGTCGGTAGCTGTAGAGATAACTATATGGGGTGGTACTAAAAGTTAATGAATAATTTCTTTGGCTAATGTTTTAAAAGAATCTCTAACCCAATGTAGCACACAAAACTGCTAGCACACAATCTATGTTAAAGTTTGATAAAAATAATCGTTTCTGTAAATCAAAAGTGCACCTGAGTTGAAGAGAACCCGCCTGCTGCATTCCTCTGAGTAGTGAGCCAGCTAACTATGGGTCCAGCGTATTTCACTCTCCCCATAAGCACTTGCGTCAATAACGCGTAAGCTGAGGTTTCAACGCTTAATGCGATCCCACCTGCGTCCCAGTGGCGAATTGCTTTGTCTGCGAGATAAAACCAAGTAACGAGGAAGAAGTAAAATTATATCTTCAAAGTGTTATACTAGGATTTATGGACACAGACCTAAACTCATTGAATTATCTTTTAGCATTAGGTAAATTACATTTATAGAATTGTCGTAAGAAAACCATAATACCGACTGTTTCAAGTTTCAAACAATTAATCGAGCGCAAATATCACACAGAAAAATTTATCGCGGTCAAAAATCATTCTGAAAAACGTTTCAAATCCAAATGGGGCTTTCTAGAAGAATACTGGTCTACCCAGCCGATACCAGAAATAAGAGTATAAGTTCAGCCACGGAGAGAAAGACTATGTAACAACCCCAAATGTAATCATTTTAAGCATGTATCAGTTGTAAAAACTCAAAAACATTGTAAAAAATATTTTAAAAATTTTTTAAAAACAACGAGGATTTTTTTAGTAACCATGCACTTAAACTATGTCTTAATGAATCAATGTAGAATACCTCTTTCGATTACCTAATAGAGGGCTCTGTTCGTAAGTATATCAAAGACTTTTGGCAGCAGAGCAATTAGACACGCAATCCTCTTAGTTTTCTCACTTCTTCAGTACGTAATAGTTGCTCATTTAATAAGAAGACTGGTTCTCTTTCTTAATACGCATGGTTTTAAAGATTTTAAAGTGTGTATATTGGAATGATGGAGAACCTGTTATAAAGGTTTTTGAGAAACAAGAAAAGTGTCGTTTATTTTATCAAAATGATTCTTTCGGTCGCTAAGAAATCAAGAAAAATCATAAAGTAAATTACCAAAGTCGGGAATTCAATGGGATAAATTACAAAAAAACTGTTATCTCTGTACCATTTGTTTTGTGTTTGTGTTAAAGTGCAAAATTTCAGCATTATTAGTTTGGTATTTAAATAAATAATCACTATGTTCCTTTCGATTTCCATCTTTGACTTCACAATTTTGATAATTTGTACCTTTGAAAAATCTTATTATCTCAGCAGCCAAATGGGTTCTTTAATGAAGTATTTTTTTTCTTCTTTTTCGTAGCACGTTCTAACAGACTGAGTTCCATCATAATTCTGATATCTTCGTTTTAAGTAATGTTCAAAACTCAGTCTACACAAAGCCGCTTAATTTTTATCTATAGCCGTTAAATTGACGGAAGGGGGACTGGCCATGGCGTCTGCACGCAGGTTAAACTCAGCAAGCTTTCGTGTTGCAAATGCTTGACACGAAAACTCTTGTTCTAAACAACCAATGAGATAGTTTTATTGTAAACACCACTTACCAGAGTCATACTTTGCCATTCGCATCAGTTTCTGGTTTGCTTGAAACCGTTTTGGACTCTTTGCTAGTACCAATGCATACGTCGTCATAGCAACGGCGTGTGGGCGGTATACATTTCTGAGCTCCATCTCAAGGTACCCAACAGCTCTGGACACAGCATCGCTATTTTTCTAAATAATGAAAACTTTCTGTAAGAAGTATTGATTCCAAACGTGTCAGATCTTGTTAATACGCTCGTGTTTAGTACAAAAATATATGCTAGAAGCGTTTTTTTGTTTGTTAAGCTGTGTGTTTGAAAAAAAGTTAAGAATTACACATCTGTACGTAACACAAACATATTACTAAAAAAACCCGGTAATTATTTATGAGCTTCGTTAATCCAAACCTTTCCTTTACATTGGCACTCTAACAAAGACATCAGGACAAATGTCGTCATTGACACATCGCCGTTGATACCGCCCTGAAAAATACCGGTACAAGAAATAAGGCCAAGTATTAATAAAAAGGTTTCAAAATGGAAGATAAAAATGCGTCGGTATATGAATGCTTCTAGTTGCCTGGGAAGTAAAACACGCCACGCAAAAACAAGGTATAAGAATGCTTCTTGTTGGAACCACTGAGTTAAACAAGCAAGAACAATAACATGGCTGCAAGTACGATTAGCTGAACAAAAGTTCATTAAAAAAGAAGCATTGCTTCAGGGAGACTAAGAAATCAAAATCAAAATAAAGATGGCACAATTAAAAGATTCTTCAGGTCCATTGAGAAAACTAGAGAAGTCCAAAGACATGTCTGTTTTGATGTAAGGGAAGGGCCATTTGCGAGTTGATCTCGTGGGTCAAGCTTCAAAAAAAAATTGCCATCTTCATACATTCTCTTTAGAGAACTTCGGAGTGCTTTTTTTTCTGTTTGAACCATTTTTTCATTGTGATAACTTGCAATGAGTAGCAAAGATTAGTTTTGCGTCCCTGAATCATTTGGGTTTTTAAATTGGTCAAATAGTTTAAAGTTGATTATTATTTTATAGAAGCAGTTATAAAATTAACGTTTAAATTAACTACTTTTCGTTGTTACTATTGCTATTTACGTTGTATCCAATGAGATATAATAAGTTATCAAATGAACATAGGCAGTTAGGTAAAATAACATAAAACTATAAGGTACAGATAAAGGTAAAGTGGTGCATAGCGCCTATAAAGCGCCTCTTCCAAATGAATGCTCAAAGGCGCTTTACAATGATCAGTTTATCCCCAGCGGACCGGAAGTATATATAGGCGCCTCAGGAAGTCGCTTCAAAGCGGTCCCTGTATGCTGGTATTCATTTACCGACCCCGGAAGGATGGAAAGTTGAATGGCCTTTAGCGGGGAAGAAGGTCGCCCAAATATTCAACCCTCGACCAGGCCGGGAATCGAACCAGGGGCATCAGGATTGGGAGGCAGAGATCTTACTACTGCGCCAACCAGTCCGCTGTATATAAGAACTTTATGATAAGTTTCTTAACAACAGTGTTGTTTTAATGCACAACAAAGAAAGTGAAAACCTTTAGCTTAAACGCACGTATGCCGAAAGTAAAATGAAAGCACGAACCGTCATCGATTTATGTACCACGTCATGCCTTTCGGGAAACGCTCCGTCGGCTCTTTGGCCTTTAGACAACCATGTCACCGATTCGCAGATTAAATCCTCATCAACTGCAATCCCACCAAACTTGTTAGCTGCGCAAAACACGCGCATAACGAATGCTGTCAACCTATAATACAACCAAAAGCGAGTTAGTCAACGTTTGAACCTTCTAGGACCGGTACTTTAAATCAAACAAAACAATAAAGCAGCCGATTTTCTAACTTTCGTGAACTTTAACAGTAAAAGAAACAATTTATTATTTTTAACAGAACAAAGTCTTGTAGTTTAGTTTAGTTCATAGTTTCACTAATCTTTTGAAGTCGGAAACAACAGGTTTTAAAATTAACTTATAAGACTCCGGTCGCCTACGGTTTGCTTCAATACTTGATTTATTTTCATTGATTACTAAATTCTACACAGAGTGTAACATCTTCGCGACTTAAACAACAACAACGACCTGAATTCATCACAACTAAAGCTTCCCTGAAATTTCCCTGAAATACTATAAAAGGCCAAACTCAAGACCTATGGCCTTTAGTTCTAATCTATGCTTCAAGATTGAGTCCTAATTCGTGCATTGCCTTATCGTGGCTCTTAGGTATGGGTATCTAGATTGTTGTTTATATAGGATAAGTGTTCGTATTTTATTACCAGGTGCTGCCAGGACGCGATTCTCCGAAGGCGCTGAAAGACTTGTCTTGTCTTCGATAGTTCAGCTCAGCTTGGTACCCTTCGCAACAATTTGGTTATAGACAAACAAGCAGCTCAGTCACTTTCTTTGATTCCCAGTTCAGTTTCGCTTCCTTCAGTTTCAGTATATTTTTAATTACATGGAGTTATAGATGATTAACCCTATTCAGACTGGGCTTTTGGGGTTCCTCACACTGGGAGGGGGGGGGGGGGGCGGGGCGTGGGCCAGGAAACAAGCCGGATGTAACTCAGGGAATGTTAAACATATTGCGATGATTTTTTGGCAACGTACACATAATCAGAAGCTCGTTTATTTTTTTGTAACAAAATAATGTTGTTTTTTTTACCAAATGACGTCTAATGACGGCCATACTTCCCTAATAAATGTTAGGAAAAGTCACTAAATTTGATTACTTTAGCTGCAGTTGTCTAAAAGTTATGAAGTGATTGAATTTGGTGCGGGTTGTCCTGAATAGGGTTAAAGAATGTAAAAAATCGAAAAGACGTTATACGTGCGGCGAAGTTAAGAGGACTATTGAAGCTACGAAGTTTATACGAGATCATGGCCCTCCTGTATACACATAGGGAGCTATTCAAATTAACTACAACACCTATTGTGCTGAGCTATCTCACTTCACTTTGGATATGATTTTGGCTTATGAAACTGAAAAATTAAACAAATCAAAAATTCATACAAAGGGTTCGGGCTGTTTGTTATTTGCTACTGACCAAATATATTTATTTTCAAATGGTACTTGTAAAAGCACTTCCAAGGAAAAAACCACAACCACTTAATTTCAAGATTACATTTAACTCGAAAAAGCAACCTAGATGTATCCACTCTATAACCCATAGGTTCTCGAAGGTCAGTTATATTTTCTGTGCCAACTCTTGTTGGGATATAGTTAGCCTGAGTATCAGGGAAAGACGGGGGAAGGGGGGTCGGAGGGTCCTTCGTAAATGAAAACTTCAATTACACTGCTCTTATGGTTTTATTCATAGTCTATTTTGTCCCCTTCTTTGTCTTATTTCAATGACAACGGGAAAATGGAAGGGCTTTCTTGTTGTCATGGTAAATCGATTCTAGACTTACCTGATTTGATATACCTGAAGGCTCTGCTCTCCACCCCTGCAGTAACCTGTCTTGTATTTGTCAGATACTGGAGAACATAGACATTTGGCGCCATATAAATCATGGTTTGCTCGCCACAGCCAGTAGGCATGCGCAGTAGCTCCTCAAAGCCACCTGTAATCAGATTTGTCACCACTGGTCCGATGAGGTTCCCTGTCGTTTTTAAATTGAGATTTCAATTAGTTTTTCTATCGATCAATAAAGCTGCAACTCCAAGTACAAATACATTGTAATGCTAAAACAACGACTGCGCCAATATAATTGACTTTTAGTTTTAATAAAGATTCAAGTATATGGCATGTAGAACTTGAGCATTTGAAATAAAAAAATGGCGGAGATTTACAAAACAAACAGCAATGCTGTAGATTGATGAATATTTAAGCTTTACGCCATGAAAGTACGGGATTTGTTGACGTTTTTTACTGTACTTAGTCAATCGGCAGTGATTGTCGTAAACAAAACCAAAGAAGGAATTTCGGCACACTTTAATGCGTTTAAAAACCCTCATGGGACAAATTACTGCACGGCGTTAAATAAGCCTTCTGGACCGAGTTGTTCAAAGACTGATTAATATTAGCGATAATGTTAGTTTAGCTCTTAACAAAACCTATTCGTTGTCATGGTAATTAACCCTGGATTAGGGCTCAATGTCTTTTGGGCAGCTTGACCCTTGTGTTTCTTACCCTTTTGTCCCTTTATAATCTTTTTCCTCTTACACCTTTCCTATCCGTTTATCTCCTTTTTATTTTTTTACCTGCCTATCTCAGTGAGTAACTACTTTTCAAACGTCAGCATTACCGGTGAGAGACAAAGTGGCACTCAATGATCCAGGTATAGTTCTCTTTGGAATATCTAGAAACACATTGTCTGTCTGACGACCACCCATCAGTATTCCTAGAAAAGTAAACAATTTGAATGAATTTTATTCCAGACATGCAGGAGGACTGCAAAAAGAAATAACGTTAGGCTCTCAAAATAACGGGCGTATATCTTGAAACTGTACTTCTTTGTTTGATTAATTTAAAATATGAAGACAAATAACAGGAAAAGGGTCTCGTTGAACTGACAGGAATCGAATAATTCAAAGAGCGAATCCAACTACATCGAGCTTGCCTTTGTCAATGGATTAGATCAATTAAAGGGTGAATTAGGAATTAAGCAATACTTTGGAAGAAACTAACTTTCAAAATAAAGCAAAAAAAATAATAAATAGAACCCAAAACAGTACTGATAATACGGGCCTGTGCAAAAGCAAAAAATTCGAGATAGTGTTTTTTTCTGTGACAAAAACTCGGCTGACAGCGTTTCCTGTGAGCACTTTGTTTTAGCTCGATTCAATCTCTCTAGTCTATATCATTTGAACTTAGTTTGAAGTGCTATCCTACAATGTCAGTAAAACAAAAAATAATTGAAAGACCAGCATAGAAATGTAGCGTGAAATTAGAGCAAAACTAAAGCCAATTTCAGCTTTTTGATTAAGCTCAAGTCAAGTCTTGAAAGTCTTAACTGTAATTAAAGAGCAAATTTGAGTTACCAAGCATTTTGCAGGTTTGTTATAATTAAAGTCTATGTAACGGCATTTCAGAAATGCCAGCGTTGAGTCTTGTGGGCATTTAAAATATTGCTTGGTCGCGCAAAAACACTCAATCGGCTAGATTTTGTCAAACGACCGAAGGAGCCCTTTTCCTGTTAACGCCCTAGATATACTTAGTGTACAGTCCCCATGCGGGAAACAGTTTTGTTTTCCAGAGAGCCCAGATTTTTTCTGAGACGAAGTTGATGGACTTTCGAGGGAATAAATAGTAAGTGCTTTGCAACATATTTTTAGAAATTCCCTTAAACAATCATTTTGCAAAAACAACAAACAAAGATGGCGACAGGCGGGCAAAAATTGCGCAATTGCATCCCGGTCGGGATACATTTGAGCTTGATCAGGGGCACGTGACCAAGAATCAACCAATCGCAATGGAATCCGGGTATAATATAAAAATAGCCTTATCTATAAGTTGTATCATGTTCGCTAACTTACGGATTTTTTCGGGCTAGGCCTGCCATTAGATTCAAGGAGATGTGAGATCATCAAATGCATGTCTGTGCTCAACCACCCCCTCCCCCCACCCCCCTAATTCTTCATTATTATACCAGTAAAATAGAAAATTGCATCGAACAAGAAAATGCTTTTACTCACGTCCACTTTTAAAGGGTGCTGTTGGCACAGTTTTGTTCGGTTTGTCCTCGTCTCGAAGAACACCTAGCAGGCATAAAATTATCAAGTATTCATTTAAGTGGAATTAAGGAACAAGATTTTTAAAATAATAATAATAATAATAATAATAATAATAATAATAATAATAATAATAATAATAACTTTATTTATAGAGCGCTACTTCTACTAGTTAACCAGTAGCGCTTTACAATACTAATTTACAATATTACTACTACATACACATTAATAATAAAATGTACTAACTATACTAATATTTACTCTTCACACTTTAGAAAGTAAACTAAAATTATTAAAAAGTCTAAGACGATGATAATATATAAATGTATCTTAAAATAACAATAACAATTAAATTTATATGAACTTCTTCTAAGTGTACGCCTGTTTAAAGAGGTAAGTTTTTACTTTCGATTTAAAATTCCTAGACAGTTGCACGTTCTTATATTATCAGGCAGGCCGTTCCGTAGCTGAGGGGCTGTGTAAGAGAAAGCTCGATAGCCATAGGTTTTCAGACGGTACTTTGGTTGTATGAGGAGTACCTTATTAGCTGAGCGTAGAGTTCGTTTCGGAATGTGTAGGGGATTAAACGTTCCTTCAAATAAGCTATTCAAGCTCTATTTCTTGTGCTATTGGTGGCGTTATGTTTGGTTTGTCCTAGTATCACATGAGTGGCTGAACTGGGGGGCCTGTCAGGCCTCTCCCCAAATAGTTTTCTAGCAAACAACAACCACTTTTGAATAGGAATTTCAGATTTTATAACGAACTATTTTAATTTCCACTGCAACCTCCCTCCTCCTCCCCCCAAACAATATTTTGCTTCCTCCGCCAAAATATCGAAGTACACTGCTAGCGAACAAACAAATTTTCAATTTTTTTTGCTGGTACAATAATTTATTTTAATGTTTACTTCTGGATGTTTTAGGTACAAGTTAGAACAAGTCAAAGTTTGTTCATAACCAATGCTTTGAATTGGATATTAAGTTCTACTCCTTTAAAGCAACTAGTGATTTGCAAAAGTCTTGCATAACTTTGTAATAATCTGAAAAAACCTTTCAAATACTATTTAGTAGGTCTAATTGCTGTTTAAACCATTCAAAATATTTCTGAGAACTATCAAGAGAAAGAAAACGGTTTACGCACAGAAAGAGGGAAATTTTTTTAACCCGGCCGGAACATACGTACGTACGTAGACATCAGGACCTCCGAAACAGATATAGAAGTGAAGGACTGGGATCTAGCTAGTTTCCAATTTTAACAGAGTAAAAGATATTTTCTCCATTTCTATACAGACTTAGGTTTCTCGAGCAACTCTGACAAGGGAACATTTTCCACAACTTAGAACGTGAGGATACCTTTGACACTTCTTAACTAATCAGCTGCAGTGCTGAACTAGCAGGCTCCAGTTATTCAGAGATCGGTGTAATCCCTGATCTAGGGCTACGTTTATAATCCATGTATTTGTTTCTAACGAGCCGCTTACTAGGTTGGCTTAGATTTGTTATAAACATTTCCGATTGTTTGAAGAGCTGAGCAGTGTTGTAAGAAAAGCAATCCTTTCATTGTAAAAACATAACTTGTTATCTGATATTAGCTGACACGCGCGAGCGCTAAACAGGTTTTTGCTTTCAGTTTTTTGGTTTTGTTTTATAACCAAATAGAATAGCTAGCTTATAATGGCTGTAATTCTTTGTATACAAAAGGAACCTTAGTTAAAACATGCAAAGTCAAAGTGACTATATTCACCTTGTGGGTCGATAACAAGTGAGTGTGTAATGATCCGCTCGACTCCCTCTGGCTGAAAAACAAGCACTTGGTCGCGGTTATTGACAAAATTACAAGTAAAAGTAAGGAAAAAATAAAATTATGGACCTCCTCCCCCTTTTGTTTTTTGTAAAAATTTATCCGATTGACATCATATTTGGCAAACATGATCAACTTATTTTCTACTGTCAATTAGGTGTAACCAAATGTTTTTTTTTGGCTTCCATGGCAACCGTAGGTACAGAACGACGTCACTGTTAAATAAAAAAAGTTTCTTAGTTTTTCTGTTGTTTTTTCTGGTGTATTTTCCCAACACGATTCGTTGAAAGATACTAAAACGCATGGAAAGGCATAAACATTGACTTAATTTGCTGTTTTAGTCATCATTTATATTTTTGATTTTAAACTAATTAACAAAGGTGCACCATTTGAAATTTTTTTAATCTACTAAAAAACTCGAACTAAAAATTTTCGAAACTCGCCTTCTTGGCTTTTCAAATGTTTCATATTTTATTCCAGCCACTTGAACTAAAAAATGTAATTGATTGAAACCAATCAGCGTGTAGTGATTTGGAGCTATGCAAGAAATAGTTAGAGCCTAAGGTTAAATTGACAGTATATAGTCACTGTTTAGTTTCAAGTCAACAAACTAAAGGAGCGTTGTTTTGTGACGTCATCGACTGTGACGTTACCAAATTAAATTTCAAAAGTTGTATTAGCTAAAAAAGGACTGATGTACCAAGGCTTTTGGCAATCAAAACTTTGAAACCGTAAAAACATCGAGGGAAGGGGGGGATCAAAATGTCCCCTCCACCTCCAGGCTGCTACCATTATAAACTATGTTTAAGCTATCAACAAACATGACGAACAAAAACCAAATTACTTTTAGTTATTTTCACTTTATTTTATTTCTATTTGCTTAACTTGCATAACTATCTCCCATTGTTTGTAGCATCTGTCCGTTGTTTTTCGGAAAGACATATAAAAAGCTGTAACATGAATTGTCCTATTAAACCTGATAAAGATTGGTAATCGCCAGTCGAAATATCGTACACGCGTCTCCGCAACTTTTCATGTTTTAAGATCATTCATTGCAAGTCTTTTGACAAAAAACTATATTTAAGATAATGACGATGATGATAATGATTATGATAATGGTGATGATGATGGTGATGATGATGATGATGATGATGATGATGATGACGATGATGTGATATTGAATAATGATAATGATAATGATAATAATCACTGGGCTTTACTGGTGGCACTTACCACGACAAGTAACTGCTTTTCAACCGTATCTCTAATCTTAAATGGGTCTTTTTTATGTACTACTGCTGTTACTTTGATTGGTATATTTCCAAGTGTTACTGGCACGATAGGAAACGTGATTGATTGTATGTCTTGAGGCTTGATCTTCATAGTCACTACTTTTGATTTCTGGCCAGCTCGAGTATTGGAACAGAAATCCTCACTTCCTTCGATGTAGACGTCCACCTACATGCGATATTGTTTGTATTGTAAGTTTTCAGAAATGATATAACTCCTTAGTACACTGTTTTCTATTATTCTCATACCATGTTTTTTGCAGTTACTTTTAACCGAGTTGATGTGATTTTTTTTGTCATTTATGTATAATTTGTACACTACGCTTTTAACTATGATATAAAATAGCACTTTTTGGACCTGTCATTTGTGTATTTGTACAACCTTAGAGATGGACCAGTTGCTCTCGTGGGAGGGGGTGGGGGAATTATTTGTAAAATAAATAAGGCAGGGTCACCGAACAGAAAAAAAATTTCATACCCAAATCCTATAAAGGGAATGTATGGAAATGGACAAAAAAAATTGATTTTTTCCGAAGCTTGACAAAAAAAAAGTTGCAGGAAAATCATATTTCCACTTGTTCCCCCCCCTCCCCCTTCCCACCATGAGATCAACTAGTCCGTATCTTCATTTTGTAAGTTTTCAGAAATGATATAACTCCTGTGTACACCTTGTTCTATTATTCTCATACCATGTTTTTTGCAATTACTTTTAACCGAGTTGATGTGATTTTTTCGTCGTTTATGTATAATTTGTACACTACGCTTTTAACTATGATATAAAATAGCACTTTTTGGACCTGTCATTTGTGTATTTGTACAACCTTAGAGACGGACCAGTTGATCTCGTGGGGATGGGGGGAAGAATTTGTAAAATAGAACAGATAACATAAAATTACATACCCAAGTCCTATAAAGGGAATGCATGGAACTTGACAAAAAACTGAAGCTTGACAGAAAAAAAGGTCCTGGGAAATCATTCTTCCACTTGGTCCCCCCCCTTTCCCCCTCTCCCCCTCCCCCTCCCCCATTCCCCTTACCACCATGAGATCAGAGGTCCGTATTTTATCGAGCGGTCAGCCTGTGTTAAGCGGTCAATTAGCCATTCCTCGAGGTGAATTCGACTATAATAAATCAAAGAGTCAGACAGACATTAGCACACAGTTTCTTTGCAGCACAAACCTTTGATTCACCATTGTTCATAGGTATCATTTCGCCTTTTCGTTGGTAATTAAACACTGTAACCATCAAGGAAAACTGCTCTCCCCGCTGGACAGAATATGGTAAGCTTAAGGACACGAAGAAAGGTTTATACGTGCGGATGTTAAAAGGAGGTGTCATTCCAAAACCGGAAGTGTTAGACGTTCCTATTGCTTGAATAGACCAAGAAGTAATGGTACTTGGTAGGGTGACAAACTGTAACAATTCCCCATCGGCACTGTGTGAAAGAAATAGCAACGATCTTATTTCGACAAGGTACTGTTTATTACTCCAAATACTACTTCCATTACTACTACTATTACTAATACAATTACTAATACTATTACTACTACTATTACTATTACTATTACTACTACTACTACTGCTGCTGCTACCATTACTACTGCTACTACTGCTACTACTACTGCTACTACTGCTATTACTACTACTACTTCTACTACTACTACTACTACTACTA
This sequence comes from Hydrozoanthus tunicans, assembly GCA_026413305.1. Classification (NCBI taxonomy): domain Eukaryota; kingdom Metazoa; phylum Cnidaria; class Anthozoa; order Zoantharia; family Hydrozoanthidae; genus Hydrozoanthus; species Hydrozoanthus tunicans. The sequence goes on from JAOBAT010007904.1 coordinate 20,409, forward strand.
CTACTACTACAACTACTACAACTTATAGAAATAACAATAATAATAATAATAATTAGTGATACTGCCACTAATATTAAAATCTATTACTTAAAATGAATTAAGCACTAAACAAAGGTTCTCACGTTGAGGTAAATCTAAACTAGAAAAAAATCTAATGTGTTAAATGTATGCTTGAAAACAAAGTTTGGACTTAAGAAACCATTGATTTAAACGTAAAGTAACTTATACAGTACCATGAACAAACGTCAACGAAACTTGTGTATGAAAATTAAACTTATACCCTACTACGCCTTCTGCGTCAATAAAATTCTCTCGGAAATCAGTCCGTTCTTGACCACTATCGATGTCTTCTTCATCCTCTACCCATTCTTGTGGCAAACTATCACCTTCTTCAGTATTTCGTCTACGACCTCCAGCAATTTTGTCAAAGGGCGGAGAATCTAAAACAATTAAGATATTGTTATAAATGCAATGTATTTTCAAGATGTTGTCGATTTGAAACGCTTGAAACTCGAATTCTCTTAGGGAAAAAAATTTGCAAAATAAAAAACGATCTTGCGGGATACACAACGCTAGCGGTAGCTTCGTGCCTTGGACTAGGCCAAAGTGTATCCGATAGTTTTAGACGCCAAGGGGGAAATTTGTTTCCAAATGACGTCTGTTTTTTTCCTGAACTATCTGGATGCAAAACCGGCCAACGTTTTTTAGGCTACGTTGAGTCATTGAGACAATAAAATTTCACGTTCTTGTCACTAGACTGTTGCAATTTTATCGGGGGATGAAGCGGAACATTGGAATATGAATTGTGGCAAATTTTTGGAATCCAAAAATTTGTTTATTTTAACCTCGGAATATGAATATTAGGCCAGCCAGATCAGGGAATATGAATATTTGCCTCTGGAATATGAGTGTTTGCAAAATATTCCGAAATGAATATGAAAACTCTGGTTTGAAATAATTTGCTTCATCCCCCGAGTTTTAAATCTTAAAAGTGTTAAAACGCTTCGGTCCCTTTCTCTGAAAAAGTTTGTGTACTAGTTTTTTTAGACTCAGATGATTAGCGAAGTTGGCAAAAAATTGAAAAACGGGGTAATTTTACCTAAACAATGAATTTGGCAATCTTACGATGTTTTTTAGTTATTGATTTTAACTAGCCGTCGCATCTTGTAACAACAAGCACTTTATAATGAGAAGCAGTTTCAATAATCAGATGACGTAAATTTCTTCATAACTTGATTACTCTTTGGATGTCTTTTTCCCACGTGATCTTGCTTAGTGTCTTCGTATACATGTCTTCCCAACACCTGGCATGTGATTCCTTGGAATTTTTTGCACTTGTGGGATGTCACTTTTGTAACGGAACATACACGGAGGTGACGTCGTCATTGTCACTAACCTGGTAGTCCTGCTACCACTTCAATCCTTGGAACGACTCCTCGTCTAAACTTGGTTTTGGAGTTCATAATTTCTGATTGTCCGGCTATTCAATACTGATTCTTACACTTTCGAGAACCTGTCTTGTCAGACTGAGCAAGAAGATAAAAAACGCGTGGGAAAAATACATCCCAATAGGAATTCAGTTATGGGGAAAGTAGTAGTGCTTCAGACACAAAGGCCGTTGCTACATTGTTTAATCAGTCACAATTTGCTAGACGCAACAGCTAAATTTTGTTGAAAGAAGCGACAATTTTTACAAAATATATTGCGACAATTACAGATATTACCAAGTGCGACGATAAAACTATCACAGTACAACAACATAAAAAATGCAGTACCTATACATGCTGGATCTGTTGAATGCAAACTCTCATAAAAAAGGATACAAGATCTGTTTTACCTCCTTTAAAAGACAGCAGTACTTCTACACATGGTTTCTATTCAAGATCAGTAGATGAATATCTGACATGTTAACATGAAACGGTGTCATGCTGGATTAAATTAGCCTGACCCTGAACGTACAGATCCTTTGAAATTAACTCCGCTCCGACCTTCATTAAATCAGTTATAAGAATTTCAGCCGCACTTAGTTTTTTTTTGTATTTGTAGCTAATTTGACAGAGCTACAGCTGTAACAACCAATCAGAGGTCAACAGACTTGCCCTGAAATAGGTTAGGAGAGAAATGTGTACCTTTTTCATCCCACTCGTCGATACAGCACTCGTACATCCTCTGTAGACACATACGGGTATAAAACTGCGGCAGACGGAGTAAGTTCTTGACTCTCCTCTGGCAAGAGGCTCTTCCTAAAGGCATCCTTCCCGTATCACAGCACTGCTGTAGAACTAATTCGTTCCATAAGGGAAAAACTTTCAACTTCTTCAATTAAAATAACTGTTACTTGGTGCATAAGCATTCTAAGGGATTAAGAGTTGATTTTTTAATAGGCACAACTTTGGAACCATAAACATACACAAGATGTGTGGTAGCGTTGGAATCAAGTTGTTTGTGTTCCCGACCGATCTCGATGTCACCTGTACACGGTTTTCCGTGTGAAAACGGAAAGTCGTTAATGTTCCTATTCCGTGGAAGGTCACAAATATAGACTATGCGACCCGATTTGTTATTTGAAGGTATAAACATCGAGATCTGTCGGGAACACAAACAACTTGATTCCGACGCTACGTACCACACATCGATTGTATGTTTAAGGTTCTAACGATATTTGTGACCTTCCACAGGAATAGGAACGTTAACGACTTTCCGTTTTCACACGGAAACCCGGGAAGTCTTTAGGAAATCAGGCCCACTCGTTCCAATGGCTCGATCACTTGTTAGAAAAACAGATCCGCTCGTTCGAACGGCTTGTTTAGTCGTCATAAAATCAAGCCCGCTCGTTCAAACGACTTGCTCAGTCGTTAGAAAAAAAGACCCACTCGTTCCAACGGCTTTATAACTCGTTAGAAAAACAGATCTACTCATTCGAACGGCTTGTTTAGTCGTCAGAAAATCAGACCCACTCGTTCAAACGGTTTGCTCAGTTGTTAGAAAACCTGACACACTCCAGCGTTCCAACGGCTTGATCGCTTGTTAGAAAAACAAACCCACTCGTTCGAACGGCTTGCTTAGTCGTCAGAAAATCAGACCCGCTCATTCAAACGATTGCTTAGTCGTTAGAAAAAAAGACCCACTCGTTCGATAGGTTTCTCAGTTGTTTCTCACGACTTGCTCACTCGTTGCTTTTCCTGTGGAAAGTCGCATTTACTTGCTGTAATTAATTCCCCTTTTAAGGCTTAAGAATAACAAATAATTACCTTTTGGATCAGTTGCAGCTGCCCTTTTCTTTCTCCGCGATGGCTTTTTGCAACCAAATTCTACAAGATAATACATTTTCTCACTGAGTAACTATAAGATACAAAAGGATAGTGGGATCATTTTAAATGATTTTTCAAATAAGCTAAAACATATTAGTTATGATTTAATTATAGTCTAATAGATTAACAAAATTACGACATTGACCGAGAAATGCATGCCATTAAACAAACTACCGAACTATACTCAATCCGTTCTCGATTTTTCAGCAAGTTCTTTAAAACAGTCAATCCGTTTACTTGCATTCAAATACGTGAGTACACACCTTCCCGCGGGTCGGTCTTTAGATTTCTGTTACTTAAAACCGCCAAGCCAGCTTTCTGAAAAGAATGATACTGAGTGGGCTGTCAGAAGTAAGAAGTTTTTATCCTCCAGTTTTTAGTAATTATACAATAGCGTGACAAGCTGCCTGCTACTCACACAAACAAATACGTAATCGAATAGCTGTTTCGGAAAAAAATTGGACACAAACCAGACTCGAGCTGCAACCTTAAAAGATCGTCATGCTACCTGCATGATACAGCCCCAACCAAATATAAGTTCTCCGGCCCTCATCAAATGAATGTCAGATATTCATACTGGAGATAGTATCTAGTACTCGTTGCTAAACTTTTTGACAATATAAATTTGTTGCATTGCAAATTGGTAAAACAAATTGACTGGTTTGCTGGTTATGAAAACCAACAAGCTTCGTGAGGGAAACACAAAGAATGTGAAAATACGCTTTGCTGTATAGGTTGAATGACTGAATGACCGTGAGAGTGCACGTTCTTGCAGTGAGAATGTTTTCACTGGCTAATTGTTAATTTGCATTTCAAAACCAAACGTTCTTAGTTGTACACCATCATGTCACGACTAGTAAAAGAGAAAACGACGAACAAAGACCTACAGCAATGGTTTCATAACCGTTCAAAATTAAATAAATATAGTAGATTTAAAAAGCTTGCGGTCAGAGTTGTAAGTGGTAGGTTCAACTCCTGCTGGACTCAGAATACTTTTCTTGAGGGATAAAACTAAGTTTCTCTTGGTATTCTTTTACCTCAAAGACTTTCTTGTTTGTTGCTTCTGGACCAACGCCACATCCGAGGTCTAACGATTCAATCGTTTTAAAAACCTGAAAATTTGAATGTGCTAGTCATCAGACCTAACCTATCGGGGGGAAGGGTGGTCCACGAAACGTGGCTGAGATTTACCTGACACTGGTAGAGAGGTAAATATGTTCAGCCTACTTTTAAAAAGACGTAACTACGTATGATCTAAATGTTTTCGATCACTGCCAAATCGAGCGCTAGCTAGCTCAGTATTTCGAAAAACATACAAAACAGCTATTTTGGTTATAACACAAAATGAGTGTTTTCGTTTATTAAAACAAAGTGAGTGATTTTGGTTGTAAACAAAAAATGAGTGTTTTTGTGTCCACATTCCATTTTGCTTTCAAAACCATTCCGTTTTTAGAGCAACAATACTTTTTATTACGAAACACTTTCTCGATAGCACGTTCCGGATTAAAATAGGCAAAAACCTAACACAAAACTGAAAACTAAAGTGGTACTCACACTTAAGACAATGATATTTTACTTTTGCAATTGCCTGCAGCAGTGCAGGCAGTGTACAAAATAACAGAGTTAAAGATCAACAGTAGAGCAGTTTTTCTGATTTGGGGAAGCTTTCCACACTACTGAAAGGGAAATTTCCCAAACACTTTAATAACCCTTTATTATGCTTGTTTACGTCAAACACCACCAAGCCTCGCTTCGAACCACGAAAATGTGAGTATTTCATAAATCAAATCCCAAAGCGCCTACAAATTAAAATAATTCCTTCGTGAACACGGTTTGCACGTGCAAAATGGTTAAACCTATTTTTTAAATACAAGGCGTGGGGGTGAAATTGACTAGTTTGACATCACCATGCATAAGGCCTATTACATAGTTATCTACAGTTCATATTTAAGCTTACACTACATACTGTAGTTACACACTATAAAATAAACGTATTTCTAAGTATTTACGAGTGTTTAAGGAAATGTTTAGTGCCTAAAATATCCAAGTTGTTTTTATAGTTATAGACACTATAGTCATTTTAAGTTCTAGGGATAGAATAATGCCTCAAAAGTTTCAATTAAAGTTTGCTCGAGGCAAGACTTTGTACGGCAACCATTGGCCCCATACGCCAAGATATGCTAAGGATTTTTCGCTTTGACACTTTGGCTCAATTTTCGATAATGGTATTAAAGAAGGCCAAAAAGACAAAGAACTTACTTACCTTGCTATGGGTTAGTTTGTGTTTGTTTCTTAGCAGGAAAACACTTTGGTCTAGGCCAAGAAGAGCTACCCTGGTGTTAGGCTTTGCTTTGACCGTTATTTTGCAGTCGGATCCCGGTTGAAACTCTCTTTTTTCTTTCGTTTCACCAATAGAATATGTAGAGAGTTTAACCTGGTGAAAAAATTTCAACAACTATGTAAAACTGAGTTCTTTTATTCTTTTTCTACTTTTTAATTGTTTCCTATTTCCAGTTTCTTTCAATATTTTATACATACATGTGCCAAGAAAAAAATCATGCTTGAAAAGCTTCGGTCTTTTAAATTTTATCCAAATTTGTCAAAAAATCAAGAGCACTAAACCACTCTCCTATTTCCCCGGGGGAATCGAAGAGGGGGGAAAGAAAGGGGATGGATGGGGATGTTCTCTGTCAAATGACTTACACGGGTGTTTGTGGCCCTACTAAGGAGTGTGCTTCGAGCTGTTTTAAAGCAAAAAACACAATTAAATTACCTGAATATTATTGCATTCGGTTAAGCGCTAGTTAACAGCGACAAACTAGTTGTTTTGGTTTCCGACTGACATTTTGGTTTCAACTCAATACCTAGCTAGTTTAACTAAAAAGTTGGATTGGTACCCTGTGGCAAATGCTTTTGGACAGATCTAACGCTATTAATTTTGGCCCTTTAAAAGCCAAGATCTGGAAGAGGAATTGGCTAGGTTAGGACCAGGTGCGAATCCAGGAAGCTACGGAAAAGGGGGCCGTAAACCCCAATGCCAACCCATGACCCTTGCCCACACTCAGGAACCGCGGAGCATATTTCGGACTCCTAAGCTTGGGCATAACAACCCTAAGAGCTCCAAAGCTTTCCAGGGGGGGTTGTCTGGGACATGCTCCCCCGGAAAATTTTGAAATTTTGAACTTATCAGGTCGTTGGAATTGCGTTTACTTCTATAAGTACATACAAAATTTTATCAAATCAATTTTTTTTAGTTTTCTTGGGCAAATTTATTTGTGAGACTAAAGTCCGTCCAGTTCTACAGCTCCACGGTCCCTGACATTCTACACGCATTTCATAAATCCTTACTCGTTCAAAGACACACAAAACAAGAATATGACTGAAAGCTTTGCGTAAGGCTTACTCATTCATTTCAAGAAAAATCTGAACCGATATCATGATTAAGGTACATGGAACTTTCAAAATATTATGGTAGCAAGCCAAACACTACAAAATCAAAGGCTATTGAGTACACCCAGTTTCTGAAAAAAAATTATGATTAGTGTTTACATTTCTTAGATCAATAAGAACTTAATTAAGTTTTGGCCATCCTTTACAGTAAAACTACATTTCTACATTATATAAGTAAAAAAAGGGAAGGACGGCACTGATTGTCAAGATCTTTTTTAGACAGTAAAAACTATGCTCTACATTATAAAAGTTAAAAGGGGGGGGGGGGAGGGGGGGCTCGACTGGCCCCTCCTCTTATTCCGCGCCTGAGGACCGAAAACAGGTTTAGATCTCAAAAACGCTCCAAATTAAGAAAATTTCAATGCAATGATGACATGCACTTGCTAAGGTAGCATACCTGATTAGGCAATCTATCCTCCGGATCGATCAACAAACTGTCAGCCACAACCTCGTTTCCATTAACAATACAATGAACTATCAATCTTGCGGATGGAGACAATTCAGGAGTTACGGAAACTGGCAGTGTCGTAACAACACCAAACTCGCGCTTAATAGAGCGCTGCTCGATAATCTTTCCCCGAGCAACAACCTAGTTAGAGAAGATGAGAGTAAACTAACATGAGTTTACAGTGGTTTCCTATTTTGGCTCTGGTTCGATTACTTCAGTGAGCTACAGAAGTTATCGTGACAAAACATATGAGCGCTAGATCAACCTGGTACGGTCGTTGTATTGAAGCAAAAAAATTGTCAACTCTTCAACAAACTCTCGTATTACCCCAATACCTTGCAAGTATCCCTTCAGAAAAGGATAACAAATGTGTTATCTCACCATGTAAGTCAGCCTTGTAATGTTTGTGTTAGAATACACTTCATACCGCACTCTCTGAAAGATTGAAAAATAAGAATAATTCAGACAAGATTTGCCCCTACTTATCCAAAAAAAAGCAAAAGTATATCTCACTATCATGGAACTTGGTCTGTTAGAAAGGGATTTTGAAAAATAAAAAAAATACCGTTTATTTCTTTAAATTAACTCTTTTGGTTTCTGAGGTAAAAAGGCTTTTAAAAGATGCATGCGCAAATTACCAATGTTGTGACGTAAAAGTCGGGAACCCATACGTAGGCGACACAACAATCTATTGCATCGGTTGGCAGCGAATAATATGTTAAACAAGGCATTAGAATGGCCATGGTGTTTGAAAAACCGTTCAACGCTCAAACAAAGTAAAATTGAGGTTATGCTTTTTTAAAAGTAATTAAGAACCGCAGGTTGATCTCTCTATCATATCATATCGTATCAAGAAAACTTTCAGCAAAAAAGTTATTTCACATGTCTAAAGAGGTTTGAACTAGAAAACTAATTCCTTACCTTTCCTTTCTCCCTTTTCTCCCGTATCAAGATGTAGCTCCCTGAGGCGGATTCGTACGGCTTAATCGCAATTTCTTTCTTTGTGTTAGGTAATTTTGTATTGTTTGTTTCAACCTAGATGACATCAAATGTAACATTTTTTCTCATAAGGGAATAAAACAGCATCGCTTGTGTTTCTAGACCATTTTAGAAAATGGTTATAACGTAAGAGTGCACTCTTACATCATAACCGTTTTCTAAAATTGTCTAGAAACACAAGCAATGCTGTTTTATCCCTTTTAGAAAATAGCTATAGAGAGAAAAAAGTTCTTGAGCTGTGTGACGTCAAATCCATTTTCTATTCTCATAGAAAATAGATTTGTAACCAATCAGAGCGCGCGTTACATCAGGATTATTTTCTTATAGGGGAATTATAACTTCAGCTCCAATGAATGTTGGTTTAAAAGTATTTTTCGTAATTTGAGGAATTATAAGGGCTTATCTTCAAAAACTAGAACAAGAACTAAAATAAACTATGTCAAAAAGACATAAAATTGCAAAATCGAGTAGATTAGATTGGCTTCATAATAGTGTACTTCATTTACGTTAAATCATTGTGTCGAGCCACGAACATGACATAGAGTATTGCGAAGCACTACACCTTCCTGTTGTTGTTTTGTTATATGAGTTACCAACTAACAGAGATGCTACATAAAGTGACATGAAGCGAAAAAAGATATAACGGCGATAGTATTTGGAGAAGTAAAACTTAGATTTACCATTTGTAGTGGCGCACTTCAACCTTTAACTGACGCAAGGGAAACATTAAAACGCAGTTATAACGCAAGTGTAATGAAACCGATTAATAGTCAAAGAGAAAAGTCTTACGAAAGAAGAAGTTTTTGCTCGAGTTTCAATGTCAAAGGATCTATAACATTTAATCACAAGTGCCTTACTTCTAACCTTAAAGTTTCTACTACTTTGTGGTAGAGGTACATATCAAGCATACAGACTCATAACCCATTAAATTGCATGCGTGGCGGGAGAAAAAGCTATTGGGGACGCAACTGAAATTGTAATAGGTCATCATCAAATCAGAAATTCCTGCTCAAAAATTGGTGTTGTTGTTGAAACAAAAACTGAGAGGCCTGCCACCCCCCACCCCCGAACAAAATTATTGGTGGAACCAATGCCCCCACCCCCCGGTTCCGCCGCAAATGAATGGGAAAAGCTAAATTTTAACTAGTTTGGCGAAGATCAACAGACTCACGCTGATGTTCAACGACTTTGCGTTTCTTGGAATGTCTATAGCGAAGTAAACAAGTCCTTGGTCATTTGTGGTGTCTCGCAGATAGTGAATCGTTTTTCCGTTGACGTCGCCCAGGACGGGAACCTTAACACCTGAGCTGTCTGTTCCAGATGCTCTCAAAAGTACAAATATGCCCTTTGCTGGAGATTTATTCGGGTATTCCAGATGGACCTGAAAAAGGCCCATATCAAATTGTTTCAATATTGAATCCTGTAAATCATAGTTAATTTTTTTAGAACCTTCTCATATGGCTGAACACTGGTATGTCGTGTAAGACAGGTTTTTTACCAACGGAACAATAAAGGAATTGTTCCAAATATATATGAAAAAAGTATATACAAAAGAGATAGCTTGACAGGATCAACTTTGAAATTGATATTTTGAATATCTATAGTTGAAGTTTTAGGATGCCAACACTTATACGTCGTCGGAACATTCTTTTTGCCGCTGAACAAAGCTAGGGCTAATACTCACAGTATAAGCATCCTAAGGCTGAGGGTTGGTTTCGAATGTCCATGCTAAGTTCACCTGAGACTTCAATACTTCAGTACGCCTTTTCGTTTGAAATCAATTTAATGCACAAAGTAGTCGGATGGCTGGCACGACAAGCTGAGCCATGCTACAAGACTACACTTTATATTGTTATTATCAAAGCTAAAAACAGCCACAGTTTTATTTTTACAACTGGAAGCAAAGCCAGGATAAAAACAGTAACTTTTGAAGGTTCTTCTTTGCGCAAGCAGAGGAAATTTTATTTTTCAAACGTTCCTATCAAAAGTTAGTGTCCTTTCCGAAAGGCATCGTTTCCATTATGCAAAACAAGAACTCATAATTGACGTTAAAATGTAAAGAAAGCTGATTCAGAATAAATGTTTTTATTAAAAAGAATTTTACCTTTATCTCAAAAGGAAGGCCTGGTTTAAAGAATTTTGGAGTCTTATCACAGTTGATGGTAAAGGGAGATTCCACAAAGTATATGGTGTTGTCGATCGCCCTTTCTTTGCGGCCGGTAGCTTTTTCAACAACCTCAGCTTCAATTTGCAGTCTTTGTCCTGTAGGAAACTTCTGAATTGACTGATGTTTCTTCACAAGGTCATTTCGCACTTTGAATGTTGTCTTGCTAGCGTTCAGCTGTTGAATTGAGAAAAAAAAATATTTTCGTCAGGTAGCTACTGTAACAAATTCACAATCATTGCGCTGTCGGAGCATTGGCTGAGCGGTTAGCGCGTTCGACTCGTAATCCTAGGGTCGCGAGTTCGAGCCCCGGTCAGACCGCTGTGTTGTGTCCTTGAACAAGACACTTTACCCGACTGTGTTCCAGTCGACTAAGCTGTATAAATGAGAACCAATACTGCTGGGGGCTAACCTGCGATGGACTAGTGTCCTGCTGTCCAGGGGGAGTCAAAGACTCTCATCCGCTTAACACTCTAGAAACCGGCCCTGTGAGCCACTAAGACTCGAAAAAGGGTTTAGCTAGCTAGCTAAAATAAGTACTTAGCGACCAAAAAGTTTCAAAATATGATCAATCTGATCATGACTTGAATGGGCAGATCTCTTTCGAACAGTTCAAATGAGAATTAACATAGTGTAACAGTAAATACATAAAAAAAAACAATGAAATCCAGTCATAACTATCTCATTAACAATAAAATTGTTTGGCCAAAGTCTCTTTTCCTTTTTCATCGCCAAGTTAAGAAATAAGCAGTGGCCTGGCATACTCTTGTAGTTGTAGAACTTGTTTGATGTAATATTTCAAAAACGAGTACGAATGTTTGAAAATGGGGCTATTCTTGAGCCCGCTGGAGTCTTCAGGAGCTATGATATAGAAAAAGTTCAGGAGCTGACGACGGAATTAATAAAACTTGGAATGTGACATGGTGTGTCCTTACGAATATGTTAATTAATAACAACTCTATCCCTAGAGTTTGAAATTGGTTCAAACACGCAAACCGGTGTTTGACGGGGTTTCGAGACTCATCCACCTGACAAAATTTGGCTCCCTGATTGGTCTGAAGTTGCATAAATAATTAATGAGTTTGAGAAATATCAGTCACTTTTCTTATTCGAACTCGAACAGCCTGCATCTATTACCCGATCATGGTCAGATCCGACTAAAACTGGATCTTTTCCGCGACCCACCACATAAAACTTCACGAAAACCTCTCCTTCAACTGCCTTGCCATAAGTGTAACTGCAAACGAAAGAATTTAAACATGAAATTAAAATGTTGAGCTTCAAAGCCGGGGAAATACAAGAAAAAGTTGTGTTAATCAAATTTGTGAAAAATGACAAACTGAATCAATGAAAAGGAAACAGTTTCACTCACTGTGAGGTAATGGTGATGTCTATCGTTTTGTCCCTTGGGATAATATAGTTTGGTCCAGAGATTTTCACTGAATATTTTGGTAGAACTGCATCGGAGAAGCAAACTTGTTAGTGCAGAGAAGCAAGAGTGTCATTTTAGTTGAGTTTAATCTACATCTCTCGTCCAAAAAAAACTAAAACTATTCACAGAAATTTAAAGAAGGCTGTCCGGCTAAGACGACCTTGTTTCAAAGGAGTTAGGAAACGTCTGAGTAATTTTTTACTTTTTTGCTTATTTTTTTCTACTTTAAAATCAAAGCAAGGAAAAACAAACCTTTGTGAGGTTCAAACTTAATTCTGGACATAAAAGAAAGCTAGTCATTGGCGTTTTAGCAAAGTCTAAAGACAACAACAGAGCTCTACAAATACGATTCGAGCAGCTTACCATACTCTCGCACCTCAAACTTTACAGTCGTGTTCTGAAAAAACTAGAAAAAGAAGATTAATACGTAAAGTTAAAAGCGATGTTGACCAAAGTTCCTAGCTAAACGCAATTGCTTGAATACCAGGTCAATACTAAAGCCTAAAACCTAAATGAAAAAAAAAAAATTATAGAAAGGTTGCATTCAGGTTAAAAACATTTTTGTGAACCATCATGGCTTAACTAATAATGCAAGATCAGCAAAACAAACATGGACAACAAAGTTTGATAAAGAGTGAACTCTTTTGACGGAGATATGAAAGTTTGAAACTGGATAATCTTCCAATGAAAA